>CM072817.1:48444131-48748604 GCA_036937905.1 Salvia rosmarinus
ATCCCCCGCCTTCCCTTCTAACCCCGCTAATCACCCGGCGTCGTGCCTTCGCCGGGGAATTAGGTGACAATGATGAAAGGATAAGGATATGGATCATGCAGTAAAAATGCTTGACGAGCGACTTTTATGAGCGATGAAATATTTTAGTAAGCCTGACATTTAACTAAAACCCTTGTGTCTTACCATGATGTTAGGTGTAATTCAAAAATGATAAAATGTTTTCGCATGAGTCCAGTGCATTCTTGTACTCGACTGCATGTTGTTTTAAATGTGCGGGTTGAGCTCATGATGATGATGGAGGAGTGTTGAGAAGTCAGTTGTCCTTGATGTTTTGTTGAATATGTTAACCTTGAATACATATCGTCATATAGTATCACACTTTTCATTGCAACTAAATTTATTTTATGTTATGTATGATGATAAGATGATATACTTGAAGTCCTTGAATCATTAATATCCTTTTGGATCATTGGAGGATAAAGCGACATACATTTGAGGTCAGCGGACCATTGTTAATCTTTAGATCGATGGTCGCGATTTGATATGTTATCAGCGTATGTTATGTTCAAAGCATGTTAGTTTACATTTGATATGCATCTTTATAATAGCCTTGTGACCACAAATACTATCCCTAGTATTAGTCGCTCGGATTCGGGTTATCAGGAGTGAGGTTAGTAAAACATTTATTTATTCTTAAAATTTATTTCATTCGAAATTTTAAGAGAAATATCGATTTATTTAAAATCGACAATTCAAAGCATTCATTTTCATTTCGTTTCCTTTGTAATATTCCTTCTTATTTTGAAATTTTTATGCCCAAAAATTCGGGATATTACGATTTACACACTCTTTATTTGTTTGAGATCAAAATTTATCAGGATCGTTCAGTCTAAATTCTCAATCATTGGGGCGTAATCATCTATTAGAGTCGGATAAAAAAAAATTGGCGAATACTTAGCCTCGAATCACGGACTCATAAGACACGACCTCGCTCGGCGTGACTACGATACGAATGATAACCACATCTCCCTCTTTATTCCTAATTTTGTTTCCAATGACCCATAGAAGTATATGACTCAGGACCCCAAAACACAGAAATCTTACCCAAAAAATTGATGAAATTTCTTTAAAATTTGGTTTCGAAAAGCAGCGTTCATTCTTGACTTGGGTGTCTTTGCCCTTAGAAGATGCCTTTCGGTCACAAAACTGGAGCTACCTACCAAAGAATGGTGGATGCGATCTTCAAGGATCACATAGGAGAAATTGTTGAGGTCTATGCCGACGATATAGTAGTCAAAAGCAAAAGGCGAGAACTGCGCCATCGACCTCGAAACTATTCTTCGCCTCCCTCGGCCAACCTCAAGCTCAATCCCGTAAGTGCACACTCGTGGTGAAGACGGGTAAATTTCGGGATGCTGGGTTTCTCAAGAAGGCCCAAAGCCAATCCTACCAAGGTGGAAACGGTGCTTCGACATGCGGATCCCAAAACCATCCGTGAAATACACAAACTCACCGGATGCACGGCCGCCTCACCGATTCCTATCTCGAGCCGCAGAAGCAGCTTCTCTTCAAGATCCCGAGGAGGCTCAGTTTCACACAGCGGAAGAACACCAGGTCGCCGACACCGAAGGAATATCTACGCCACCTGCGACACTATCCGCCCAAAGCAAGGTGAAACTCTATCGTTATATCCGCCACCTCGAGCGAGGCAATTAGTCTTTAGATCGGTGCGAGATGAGATGGGATGGCAACTCCCATCTACTTCATTAGCCGGCTCTCAAAGGACCGGAGACGAGGTACACCAACCTCGAGAAGGTAGCTCTAGCCTTGGTGAACGCATGGCGGCGCCTTGACCTTACTTTCAGCTTCATTCGGTCCAGTACTAACGGACTTACCTCTAAGATAAGTCTTATCAAACCGTAGTCATCCGGACGTATAGCTAAGTGGGCACCGGAGCTCGCGACACGATATCTCATACTCCCCTGTGTCGGCCATAAAAGGGCAAGCCCTTGTAGATTTCTGGTGGAGATCAAATTCACCGAGGTCGCCTCTACCAATGAGGTCACTCCCACCCCCACGGGAGAGGAATCGTCTCTTGCATCACCCGTTGAATGTTGGCATGTATGTGTGGGCGGAGCTTCATGCAAGACGGGTAGCGAGCGGCATCCTCCTCCTCGCCCGGATAAGCAAGAAGTGACATACCCTCGGTTTACCTTTCCGACCACCAACAACGAAGTGGAATACGGCAATCGATCTCGTGGACTCCGCACAGCAAAGGAATTGAAAGTGGACAAAGTCTAGATATTTGGAGATTCCCAGGTCGTGGTAAACCAAGTCTTAGGCACATACGAGGCTAAAGAGGATCGAATGAAGCAGTACCTTGAGAAGGCAAAAGAGATGCTGGCCTCATTCAGATACTTCAGTATTAATCAAATCCCACGAGGAAAATAGTCGGTGACATCCTTAGTAAATTAGCTCATTCCCCACAAATCCGCCAATGAGGAAGTTCATTCGAGAAGCATTGAGGCGCCCCACATCAGCGTTATCTCAGAGGCTGAACCAAACTGGATGATGCCCCTAAAAGCATACCTGGAAGTTGGCACACTACCTCAGGATCGGCTAGAAGCCAAAAGATGATGGTGAAATCCTGAAGTATCTTGTGTACGAGGGCTCTCTCTAGGAAGTCTTACCTTCAACCCTCCCGAGGTGCCTTGGACCCGAAGAAGTTTACTACGTGCTTAATGAAATTCATAGAGGATCTTGCGGAAGCCACATCGGCTCCCGAGCTCTTTCAAAGAAGACGTTGAGGTCGGGATTATTGCTCCCCCTTATTCAAGATTCACCAACTCGTCGAAAATGTCCGGTGCGCCTTCATTCCACGGTCAAGAAGCTACCCAGCACCGATTTGAGCGACTACAAAGCCCATGGCCTTTCATGCAATGGGGATCGACATCGTTGGTCCGTTTGACCGAGCACCGGTCGCCTTCATTTAGTCGTTGCTATAGACTACTTCACAAAATGGGTCGAGGGCCGAGCCACTATCGAGCCTCCGGCGGGAGGATTCGAGACCTTCGTGTGGAAAAATATAGTCGCCGCCGGCATACCGCACGCTCGGTCTCGGACAACGGCACCCAATTCGTGACAAAACTTCAAGGAGTGGTGCGAAGAGCTTCAGATCGATCAACGCTTCACCTCGGTCGCACACCCGGATCGAATGGCGGCACCGGGGTGACGAACCGCACGATCGCATAAGGATTGAAGAAGAGGTTGGACCGAGCTAAAGCGATCGGGCTGAAAATCTCCTCAAGTCCTCTCGGTCCCACAGACCACACCTCGGACGTCGCGCGGAAACCCCTTTCACCGGGTTTACGGTACCGAGGCCGCCATACCGCCGAGATCGGCGTGCCAAGCCCGCGACTCTTCACTTCGACCGGGCCGGGACGAGGAAGACCTGGGCCAACCTTGACGCCCTCGAGGAGAAGCAGCTCATCATAAACGAAGCCAAGTACAAGGCCCGTGTCGCACGGTACTACAACAAAGGGTCAAAGCCTCCATGGCTCCAAGTAGGCGACCTCGTCCTACGAAATAATGAAGCCAGTAGAGCTGAACGTCTTAACAAGCTGGATCCGACATGGGAAGGCCCATACCGTGTTCACGAGAACCTTGGCAAAGGGGCTTACAAGCTATCTCACTTATCCGGTGCGCTTATCCCCCGAACCTGGCATATTTCTCATTTAAGGAGGTACTTTACATAGTTTCGATTTCAGATCAGCCTTATGTTAGCCTCCTTACTTGCCTTGTCGAAGTGCGATGTCATATATTTGTTGAATAAAATATTTATTTTTCTAATGAATATTTCATTTAAACTTCATTTTATTAGATATCACGAACATCTATTCGGATATACCGTGATTTAACCTTCACGAGGGACGCCTCACGAAGATGAAAAACCCACTAAGTAGGGGTGCTCACTAAGCGCACCGCACTGTAGATTACTCATTGAATTGAGCGTCTCGAAGGCAACGCCTCTGCACTACTCACTAGCTTGAAAGTCTACATGCATGCATACAGATTACTCATTAAGTTGAAAAAATCTACATGTATAAGACATCCAAAATTGGATCTCACCAAATTATGACCAAGTATACAGTATAAATACATTTACGACCAAACGAAGTCCTAAGCTATGTTTATACCTCTCAAGAGGAAAAACGTACACTTCGAAACGAGTCTAAATACATTTATACCTACATACAAAGTCCTACACTATATACACTCATTCGGGTTTCCGGGCTCCGCCTCGCCGAGACTCACTGAAGCTGAGATAGTTCTGAACAAAATCCCCAGGTCGACGATGAATACCCGGAATGAACTCGGTCCCCTCCACCCAATCTATGAGGACGGCACCACCTCGGCTGCTCCAGTGCATTCTGACACGACAGGTGGATTCCGGTTCGGGGAATGCGATCCTATACCCGAGGCTGCACCTCGACCCCGTGAGCCTAACTCCGGCCGTAACCATGCCTCGTCCCCGGCGTTCGCCTTCCACTCGACCGCTCCTCGCGCTCGGCCTCGTCTCCGACCGCCGAAAGCGGCCCCTCAAACACTCTCTTTCGGGTGGACCCATTAGGCGGAGCACTTCGGCATGATCAGCGTAGCCGCCCTCCTCCTCAGGCTCTTCAATTATTGGACCAGAGACGCCCGCTGTAGACGCGCTGCGGGATTGGGGCATGCGCCGCTTATGCGAGCCATCTCGTGACATTTGCATGTATTTCGTGATAGAGTCGAGGCGCCTTTAAACTTCTTGCTATTTGGCCCTCCTCATCCCTCGGTACCATGCCCTCCGCCAACAAGCTCGAACTCGATCGTCGGCTCAGATATGGTAGTTCCACCAGTCCGTGGATTACTTTCTCATACTCGCATGCTCTTCCGAGATCCGAGCCAGCCTCTGTTGTCGGTCAGCTGCTCCTCGCATTGCCTCGATGCCTTGGATCACATCTGCAGAGCATAAATCAGCCCCTGGACTTGAGATGTGTAATCCTTAACTTTAACGCCTCATTCTCGCAGGAGGCGGACCACTCGCAGTCAGCCTCGTGCAATTTCTGTTTCATTATGGCTGATGATACCGAGCTGACATCCATGCCGGCCAGAACCTGAGTCAGCTCGGCAGATCGACTCCTCCAGTGCATCACCTCTTCATCCTTCTCGACAAGAGCACCTCGGACTTCTTTCAGCTTTGTTAGCAACTCATGATCGAGTCCGAAGTATTGAGATGAAGAATGCTAGAAATAAGACAACACACAAGGCATTTTAACAAGATATGTCTATTATTATTCAAAATGGAAGTTTGTACAACATGGGTCCTATCGACCCGCAAATCATCCTATTACATTGGGTCCACCGACCTCGTGCTCATTCCGGCCTCTCCAACCTCTGCTTGTGCTTTGCTGCTGCTTTGCTCCTCCGTTGCCGATCTCCGGGTCGGCCGATCTCGAAGGATGTCCGAGCTCGGACTGCCGCCGCTTTCGCCTCAAATCGGCAAGGAATGTTGAAGCTCCATGTCTTCATCTTCCTTGCACTGAGTTACGGCCTCCGCCGTCAGGAGTGAGGCAGAAGATGCCAAGGCATCCACCACGGGAAAAGAGGTCGCCCCAGCGATTATGCGAGCATAATTCTTGCATACCTCCAGGTTCGACCTCAACCCAACCGTGTTGGGCCTTGTCAAAATCTGGTCTCTCGGCCGCCAACTTCTCTAGGTGGGCACATATCACCTGCGGCCTCATCACAGCTGCCAAGTCGGAGATGAAGGAGGAAAAACTCTCCGACTCGATAAGCCTGCTGGCGAAGGCCCTCAAGATAGGTCCTTGTCCCCACAAGGCGCTTATCTGCCAGCCGGACCTCCTCGGCCTCGGCAGCCTCCTCGAGGCCTCCACCCGGCACGGGCCACTCGCAAGGCCGGTCCTTCTTCTTGAGGGCACTCTCACCGCCATCTTTGCCACCTCGGCTCGCTTCGCTTCGCCTTAGCAAGTTCGGCGTCATACTGGCGGCATCGGTCCAGCAGATTCAGCGGCGGCCTCGGTTGTCCGCGGCCGCCTTTCTCCATGGCCTCATATTGCGAGGCTCCTCAACAACAAGCCCGCCATGCGGTGCATCTCACCTGCCATCGAGGCCGCATCCTGAATATGGAACAATTAGCAACACGTAACAACGAACTTACAAGGAGAAGAGTAGCGACTTATACCTTTGGGAAGGATAAGGGAGTGCTGGAAGCCGGCACCTCGGGCAGAGGCTGGCCATGGACCTCGATCTCCAGCGTCGGGCCCGAGGTTGTCTGAGGACCGGTCATTAAGTCTTCCAGGGCGTCCACCACCACGGGCTGTTGGGTGGACTCGCTTCGTCTCGCCTTCTTCCTCGCGGGCTCCCTTCGTTCAGAGGATGCAGGGCGCGGCGAGATCGGCATATTGACTTCTCTGGTAGGGTCAATCTTCACTGCATACAACATGAGCATTTCATTAATACAACAAAATCGGGGCGGAAATAAAGATAAGCCCAGTTCGAGCAAAGAACAGCCCAACACCAAGCACATCAGGGAAACCAACGCCAGATGATGCAGCGTTGGGAACAGTGGCGAGGATTCTATCCGTCGTCGGAGTAGCACGGCATACGAGGTAAGGTCTCTCTACTAACTACTCTTTTCTGCAAACCTTATTGCCTCCATTTCCACATGTTTACAATAAGTTTGGGGGGAGTGGACGAGTTTGGTTGGTTGAGATTCCTGTTTATGTTTTATTTTATATTTTCTTGTAAAGTTGTTATGCTTTGGGGCTTTTGTCGTGTTTTTGTTTTGTTGTGTCTGTCGATCAACGAGTTATGTGAAATGTGTTAATACATGTTGCCAATGATGATAGAAATTTTCTGAAAAATGTCGTGTATAGTGCACATGATGTGTTAGGAAACGAAGCATGAATGGCTTGAGATTGCTTAGGTTGTTGTTTTTTCACCATTTGCTTTAAACCGTGAGACTTGAGCTTCACTGCATAAACATCTTGATACTGTTTCTGTTAATTGTGTGATATCGTGCATGTAATTATCTTCTAGAACTTGCCGTTTTTCTGTGTTGAGGCTGCAATATGTGTTTTGAATATGGAAAGGATAAAAGGCCATCTTTGCTAAACCACATATTTACCAAAACACTAGCCCAATGATACATACCGTTTGTCACCTTCTTTGAGCCTTTATTAGACTTTATTCTTTCGATTAACCGGATGATAGGAGGTGAGGATGGATATGGGAATCAAATGGGAGAAAAATTTGAGCTGATGTTCTAAGTTGGGATAAAAGATAAAGGATGGTACCCGTGTGAAAGAAAGAATAGACCCTATAAGCTCTATTACAAAGCCAAGAAAAGAAAAATTTGTGAAAAATGTGAGCATAAAGGAAGTCAATTATCAAGTATATGGTACCATGAGTTGCATAAATGATTGAATTAGCATGTGGGAAAGAAAGGGAAATGGACAAGGTCCATATGAGTTGATTGTATAAATGGAGGTGCTTGGAGTATATTGAGTCACTTAGCCATATATTATCATACCTTGCCAATGTGCCTACATTACAACCTATGAAAAGTCCTTTTTGATCCTACTTTGAACGCATTTGATGTGGTGGAGATATTAGAGAAATGGCAAGCCTATGGTGAGATTTTTGCATTGCATTGATTATTGAGTGTATGCACATCCTTTATTTCTTTATGAGTTGAGTGTATTCTATATATTACGCACATGCCATTGTGAGGGTGGAATTGAATGAGATTTTTGCTTTCAATGGTTGTACATTGTCGAGTTGACTAATGTAAATAGTGTGCGCTAATGATTTTGAGCTTTGAGATAGTTACGAGGCGTTATTGTGTTAATCACCTTTCTTGGCGCCGTTGATCTTTTGTTGTGTCTCTCTTTCTTTTTGGTTTTGTTTTTGTTTGAGGACAAACAATGCTTTAAGTTTGGGGGGTTTGATAAATGCGCATTTTACACGTTTATTGTTGATATTTAAAGATAATTTTAGATCGATAAAGTGCGTTTATATCTTAGATCTCAATACTTTTACATATTCTTGGAAGATACTGCTTTTGGGTTCAGTTTTGGTGTTTTGTAGGCTTATAAGTTGAAAACCGAAGCATGGAACGAGGAACGAGCAGACGAAGGGCAAAAGCTCGGCCTAGCGACCGACCCCGCGGCCGCTAGCCCGAGCGCGAGCGGAAATCTACGCAAAACTGAAGCCTCGCGACCGGCCTAGCGACCGCTAGGTCGGCCGCGAGGAGATCCTATGTAGCGACCAGCGACCGCGAGAGCGTGCTCGCGAGCTACCCAACGTGCGAAGGAGCTACTGCCCGATTTCTCGCGACCATACCTAGCGACCGCGAGTGAGGTCGCGAGGCTAGCTGCGAGCGTGCACCCAGCAGAGTACCCGAGGATGACCGAGCTCGCGATCGTGAGCCCGGTCGCGAAGCGTAGCGGCAGACGCAAAAATTAGGGTTTTCACCCTAATTCTATAAATAGGGCTCCGCCCTCGCGCCCCCAACCTTCCCCAGCGCGATTTTAGACATTTTTCTTCAGTTTTTCTCTATTTTTCAGATATTTTCACTTTAGCTTTGATTTAGATTCATTCTAGTATTAGTTTTCCATCATTCTACACTTGTTCTACGGCATTGTTAACGCTTTGGAATGATTTCGTCCAAAGAATTCCATCGCTTTCCCGTTTTCCGTTGGGTTTGAACACGAACCCAACCATTGTTCTTCAGACGCTTCCCTACGGGTTTTATCTATTTAATTCTTGTTTTTAGGGTTAATTCGTATTTTATTCCGTTAATTATGTCTAGCTAAATTTTGTTCTAATCCTAGGGTTTGCATGATTCTATCCTAAATGTTGTGATTCCTACTATTGTTATTTACCTTCCTGGCATTGATTCATGATTCTTGGTGCTTAATTATATGTGTTGATTTCTGATCAATCTTGATGCATATCATAGTTGCCAGTTAATTACTTAACCGTTTTAATTGTCAATCGATCTTAAATGCATGATATGGATAAGCCTTGAGTCGTAACTGAGATAGGAACATTCGTAGGAAGCATTTTCTTTGTGATCATTTTGGAGTTGCTTATTTTCCTCTAGAGACGTAACAGTAATAGGGAAAATTAGTAATCAACTACCACAATTGTCGTAACAGAAATTGTTGCTTACATATGTGTCACACCCCGACTTACTTAACCAGGTAATTAGTTAAGTAATTAGGCTGTGACGTGGGGTAAGAAGAACTTCTGACAATTTTGACCAATAATTCTTGTTAACAACAATCTGTAGCATCAACTTTCATCACGAAAGAATCAAATGTTTATAGTCAAAAGAGGTAGAATGGAATCTGACAAGGGATGATTTTAGGTCCTCGAACCACAAAGAGTAATTGAACAAGGATAACAACGGCTGAGGACGAATAATTAGAATAAGATAATCAAGATCAAATGCGACATTGATCTGATATCACAGGTTAAAATAATTTTACAATGAATGTAAGAAATCAAACATGCTTTCACCAAAATAGGATCTTTGGTTAACTAGGGTCGAAAGCATGACTCATCGATAACGTCGAAACATTTTATACAATATTGTATCCAACAAGACGGTTCTAGACATTCAAAAGAAATCCTTGTTCATAGAAGCAAGTCGACATCATAATAGAGATGTCAAGATCTCAACAACGAAATGAAACTGTCATCAGGGCAAATATCAGAACACAAACAAGCAAAGGCCAAAGTTCGGCAACAAGAAGTGTGGGTGAGAATCATGTAAGATGACATAAGACTCTAGGCAAACAAGACATGACAGCAACAGATTAATAATACCATCATGAGATGAAATATCTAGAGAAGCTCCTCTGCACAACATTCGATTCCAGCATCCTCTCGAGCTCATCCTGCACATTTAGAAATATATGCAGGGCGTGAGTACTAGATGCACTCAGTGGGTATGCCGAAAACATTTAAAACATTGCTCTTAGAGCTATAAGAATGACTTGCCATAACATTGCAACACATAGGAGTTTTCAGTTAAATAACCTGTGCATGCTTCTGAAATAAACTTACTTGCTTTCATGCTCATATATTCAAGATGCAACATTAAACATGCATCTGCAGACATTATCTCATTCATTAACCATATCTACGCACTCTTGTGTTGAGAAATAGGCCTCATTCTCAAACATCGTGATCGGCCACTTGGCTCACGATCACTCTGTGTACACAAACCCTTACTGGCAGCTCGTCCAGTAAAGGGCCGATATCGTCCATCTCTCGTAGATAGGCAACATGCATCATGCATCATGCTCAAAAACTTGGCAAGTCAGTCAACTTTACATAAAAATGCATATCATATCATCTTGTATGCAAAAGCATATCATTTCACATTTTTAGAAGGATTTTACCCACCTGGCAATAATCACTCGGGTGGACTATACGTTCTGTCCTTCACCTCTTTCTTCTCTGAACTTGGCCCTTCATCAACATAGAGTAGCATATAAGCATAGCAGGAGCCAAACAAGAAGATAAACTCTTTATCTTATCTAAGTCGTCAACACGACTATAATTTCTTGATATTCAAGACTCTATAGTCTATGAACACTTGGGTCATTGCATCCTCTAATATTTAAACATATAACAAGACTTAACTAAGCCTCGTATAACTAAACAAGCACATAGGACTCAACGACAAACTTAAGCTATCTATTCTTAATCAAAAACCAACAACTCTTTACGAACTTAGCTTATGACCAATGTGAAAAATCACGTAAGACGTCATTTAACATAAACTAACCTCTATACATGCTTAATTATCATCAAAGATCATTAATCAATCATCAAAATTCAAAGTTCAAAGCTTTAGCATTGAAAACCCATTTTGACGTCAAACTAAAATATTTCATCTTTAATATACGTCGGCCGAAAAATACGAATAAATCATTTTAAGCTTTATTCATATCATAGAATCCAAATATGAAGTCAAAATGGTCAAATAAAATCAAAATCCAACCTTTGTATGAGACATATGTTTCGGCCTTTTAGGGGTTTTCGCATAGGTTCGATTTTAATCATTTTTCTTGCTCAAATCATGTTTATATTTACCCAACAACACATATATGAAGGCATATCAAGCAAATTAACAACATAAGTACAAGATCTAGGCTTCCTCTTTTTTAGAACATATCAAAGATTCCAAGGAATAAACTCATGCTTGAAATTTCAACATTAAACAACTCGTAGGCGGTAGATCTAACATAATATCAAGAAATAATTGAACAAAACATGCTCCTTCAAACATACTCAAAAGGACCGAAAACTTGGAGCCTCAAAAGTTCATATTTTTCAGATTTTCAAACCATAAATATGTTCTAGAAGTGTAGATCTACCTTTGTGTGAAGACGGATCTTGAATTCATCAGTTAGATCTTCGTAAAAATGAGTTTGAAAAATTTTCACATTGCAGTGTGTGTTTTCGAGAATTTGAGGAAGAATGGAGAAGTTGTGAAAATGGAGCATTTTTTTGGAAGCTAATATATATATACATATCCTTTACTATTCAAATCTTCCTAAAGAAGCTATTGCTTTTTCTAGAAATTTCTAAGCTTATCACATAAGTTTTTCAATAGCTTATCTTAGAAGCTTGCCCTTAACTTATCTTAGAAGCTTAAATGGCCTTAACTTATCTCATAAGCTTGGATTGCCATTCGGGCTTATTACAACGTATTAGTGCTAGGCCTACTTTATTAGGGACGTCATGTCCTCATTTGAAAATATATATATATATACTTTCGAAATTAACAACTCAAAATAAATCAATAGAAATATAGAAATTGCTAGAAAGTAGGAATTTTCATAAATCTTTCTTTCTAATATAAACATCATATTTTGACTATTCAAAATATTTTGGTCTCAAAAACCATTTTGAGCAATTGCTCATGATTCGGGTTTATTCATCAAACAAAGATATCCAAAAGGGGTAAAGACTCTGAAATCTATGACTCTAGAATCAAGACTTCTATGAACACATATCTTATCATATCAAGACTCTTGAAATATAGAGCTTCTCATGCTAATAAAGATTTTAGAATCTTTTCTAAGATTCTATCTCGAATCTATCTCAGATTCTATCTGCTCGACTCAAAGCTTAACATAAAAGCTTTTAACTTAAACAATTCTTTCTTAAGGATGCAATGCCCTTCTATTAAGCTCTTAATCAGGAGCTAATCTTTGCTACAGGAATGCGGGGTATTACATTCTCACCCCCTTACAAAAATTTTGTCCTCGAAATTTAGTACCTTTGCAAAAAGCTCAGGGTACTTATTTCTCATCTAATCTTCTAGTTCACATGTCGTTTCTTCCAAACCATAATGCTTCCATAGGATTTTAACTAAAGGAATTGATTTATTCCTTAGTTTTTGTTCTTTTCGATCTAAGATGCGCTATGGCTTCTCTTTGTAGCTTAGATCTTGTTCAGGAACAATATTCTCTTAATGTATGATGTGTTTTGGATCAAACACATATCTTCTTAACTGCGACACATGGAACACATTGTGGACATTGCCGAAACTTGAAGGCAATGCTAATCTGTAGGCGACTGACCAAATCTTCTCTAGAATCTCGTACGGTCCAATGAATCTTGGTTCGAGCTTTCCTTTGATTCCAAAGCGATGTATTCCTTTGGAAGGAGATACTTTCAAGAATTTGTTGTCTCCAATCTTGAAGCTTAGCTCCGTACGTATTTTATCTGCGTAGGACTTTTGACGATCTTGAGCTTCTTGGATTCTTTTCTTTATCTGTCGTACGATTACGACCATTTCTTCATTCGCTTCGGTCCAAGAGATTTTCTTTCTCTAACTTCGTCCCAACAAAGCGACGATCTACACTTTCTGCCATAAAGGCTTCATAGAGCGTCATATCAATCGTTGATTGGTAACTGTTGTTGTATGTGAATTCAATCAATGGTATAACTCGCTCCCATTGATCTCCTTAATCTAATATCATTGTTCTGATCATATCTTCTAACGTCTGAATGGTCCTTTCAGATTGACCATCTGTTTGCGGATGCACCACTGTACTGCAATTCACTCTTGTACACATCTCTTGTTGAGAACTTGCCCAAAATGATGTGTAAACTTGGAGTCTCTGTCTAAGGTGACTGAGACGGGCACTCCATGTAAACCTACTATCTCTCGAACGTATGTCTGAGCTAACTTGTTAGCTCTCTACGTAATAGAGATCGGGATAAAATGAGCACACTTCGTGAGTCGATCGATTATCGAATAGAGATCGGGATAAAATTTATGCCGTTGGTTCAATTAATATTTATCGATTCGGACTTACTTCGTTCGTTTCGATGTTTTGTAGGAAAACGGCAGAAAATAGGATGAATTGAATCTGCCAAGAATCATATATATTATGCGGCATTTCGACAGGAGTTCGTGGCGAAAACCGTGCGCACACTTCGTGAGTCGATCGATTATCACCCAAATAGCTATGGTACCACCCGCGGCGGGGAGTTTTATTCGGATCTTGGCGACATCAAAATCGGTGCTTGCAAGCAAAATTAGAAATGATGTGCGAGAAGCTAGGCGAGTTGCTTCAACAAGATGCAATAGGGGCCTCAACCTCGCCCTATGAGGCTCGAGCGACCCGACCATCGAGTTCGCCTTTGGATGATAGAGGCGCAACTCTTGGCGTTTAGAGGAACAAATGGGATGATTCTTGCTAAGTATGTTGAGTATCAGCGGCAACTTGCAATGAGGAACTTCAAACCAATCCGGTCGAGTCGGTGATCCTTTGTTCTAGTAAGTGACCCAATTTTTGAAATGGGGTGTGAGAGATGTCGGCGAGTTCTTTGCGGCGGAAAAGGTGGAAATTGAGGAAGAATGGGCATTACCACGCTTTGATTTGGGTAAACCAGTCACGAAATCTATGGCTATGTGATCTCACTTCCACTGAGGAATCTCCAGTGGTTGCAACTTACCATACGTTACTAGTGCAAAGCTTTAATTTGTTGACATGTTACACATCGTTCAACAAACGAGGCTGTATCTCGCTTTATTCCTACCCACACAAGTCTTTGCTTTAGATCTTGATACATCTTTGTGCTTACTAGGTGTGCGGTGTAGGACGTGTTATGAGCTTCACTCATAATCTCGGTCTTTAAATCTTCATTATTGGGTACGCAAATCATATTTCTGAACATGTTTGCGTTATCCCTAACTTCATGATATTCTTTTGGCCTTTCTATTTCGATCTTAACTCATAGCTTTTCTATTTGTTGATCTTGTCTTCGAGCTTTCACAATTCTTGCTCTCAAATCGGGGTAGCGACAAGAGCGGCTATAATCTCTTTCGTAGATTCAGGTGGTAGCACCACTTGCAAACTTATCTCTTCAAACTCTTTGATCAACTCCTCTCTCTGAGTAAGGACAAATCCTAGCTGGATTTGGCTTTTTCTACTCAAAGCTTCGCTTTTCCAAGGAGATACTTGATATCACAATTATAATCTTTTACTATCTCAAGCCATCTTCTTTGGCGTATCGTTCAAATCTTTCTGCTCGAAGAAATACTTCAAGCTCTTGTGATCATTAAAGATCTCACACTTGGATCCATACAAAAGATGTCTCCAATTCTTCAGAGCATGAACAACAGCTGCTGACTCTAGATCGTGTGTAGGGTATATGAGCTCGTGAAGTTTCAACTGTCGTGAAACATAAGCTATCACTCTTCCTTCTTGCATCAGGATAATTCCTAGTCCACTCTTTGATGCATCGGTATACAGAGTATACCCTTTGTCTGATTCTGGTATTGCCAAAACTGGCACTGTAGTCAATCTGTTCTTTAACTCTTGAAAACTTTCTTCACATTCTTGGGTTCATTAGGACTTAATTCCTTTTCGAAGGCATTGAGTCATAGGTCTCGCAATTTTGGAGAATCCTTCTATGAACCTTCGGTAATATCCTGCTAAACCCAAGAAATTTCGAATCTCTGTCTATGTCGTCGGCGATTTCCATTCGTATACCGCTTAAACTCTAGCGGGGTCGACTCTGATTCCGTCTGTTGTATTGATATATCCAAGGAAATTCACTTTCCTTAGCCAAAGCTCACATTTGCTATACTTAGCAAATAATCGTTCTATTCTCAACGTCTATAGAACGGCTCTTAACTATTTTTCGTGTTCTTACTCGTTCTTCGAGTGCACGAGAATATCATCGATAAATACCAAAACAAATTTATCGAGATAATTATGGAAAACACAATTCATCAAATCCATATACATAGCTGGTGCATTCGTCAAGCCATATAGCATTACTACGAACTCGTAGTGGCAATACTGCGTTCGAAAAGCAGTCTTGGCTATGTCCTTCTGACGAATCTTTGATTGATGATATCCTGACTTCAGGTCAATCTTCGAGAAAACATTGGCACCTATCAGCTGATCGAACAAGTCATCGATCCTGGGTAAAGGATACCTATTCTTCAAGGTTAACTTGTTCAACTCTCTATAATCAATACAGATCCTTAGAGTTTCATCCTTCTTTTTGACAAATAGAATTGGCGCTCCCCAAGGAGATACACTAGGTTGAGTACAACCTAGGTCCAAAAGCTTTTGCAATTGGATCTTTAACTCCTGCAACTCTTTTGGGCCATTCTATAATGTGCTTTTGAAACAGGTACTGATCCTGGTTCTAACTTAATGGAAAACTCTAATTGTCTGTCCGGAGGTAGCCCTGGTAATGTTTCAGGAAAAACATTCTGAAATTTTCTAACCACGGGTATATCTCCTACCTTCTTCTCGGACTTGACATCGACATTCATATATACAAGGTAAGCACAATCTTCCTCTTTCTTTATCAGCTTCTCGGCGTGTAAGGCTGAAATCGTAGGAACATGGCTTCTTCTCTTCTCAATACCATAAAACAGGTAGGTTCTCTTCCTGGTGGTTGAAACGCTATTTCTCTTTGCTCGCATCATATCGTTGCAATATGCGCTGTCAACCAATCCATTCCTAATATAAGATCCTCATCCTTCATGTGTAACAACTGCAACGATCTCGCTCTAAGCTTAAGGGATCCTAGTTCAAAATCTAGGTTAGAACACACATGTATGATAACGGTAGCTCCACCCAACGGGGTAAGCACATTTAAATCTTGTGCGGCACGTTCACTGTTGATCTTAAGAACATCTACACATGATGCCGAAATAAAAGAATACGAAGCTCCTGTATCGAAAAGGATTTTAATAGGTACACCTTTCAATGTACCCATACATGCCAAGTTGCTGGCATTCTCCTCAGGTCGCTTTTTGAGAGAGGGTGTATGCGCTTTGATATAGAGGTTGATGCGGTCGAGGCGTCGGTGGTTGCGGCTGCGGCGATGACGATGGTTGCGGTTGATGTAGCGGCATCTCGATATGACAAAACGATAACTTTGGATATCCACTTACGGCTTTCATTGATTACGTCTATTTCAGATGATTGTGCTTTCCTCCGACACTAGTTGTTCTCTGACGGTTCGAACATTGACTTGCATAGTGGCCCACTTGCCCACATGCATAACAAGCTGTTACTTCCCCTTCTGCAAACTCCAGAATGTCTCTGTTACATCTGGGCACGTCTGCATTCTTGACTAACTTAGGAAAAATTATCTCTGCGCATAAACTGACTCAGCTTCTGCCATCGTCTCTTAATTGGGAAGGTCTTATTCTCCCAATTCTTTACTTCTGATCATGAAGCAATCTTGACGAGGCTTGAATCTAAAAGGTCTTGGTTTGAATCTAGCATCACTTTGTGCGGTAGAATTTCCATCTCCATGTCCAATGCACGATTTAACGTTTTACGCATATGACGTTGGAGTTTGGCTTGCCAAAATGATTCTGATCTCTTGGCGTAATCCAGTACGAAACAATTCCATCATCATCTTATCTGTCTTGACTTTAAAAGGAGCATAACGGCTAGACTACATAATTTATGGTCATACTCTGCCATAGTCTTCCTGCCTCGCTCGAGGTTCGTAATTTCAATCTCTTTTTGTTTGCGGTAACTTCAGGTATATGCTTTTCATACAATTTTTCCTTGAATTGTTCCCGTAAGGTTCTCAATTGCTCGGGAGAAAGAACTTTCGGCGTGATTCCTACTAGGAATCTGCGGACCCTTTTAACTAGAAGGATATGCATAGGAGATACTTTCGATCAGAGCACTCCAAAAACTTGAAAATTCGCTATTCAAACGAACCTATTCTTCAGCATCAGCTGAACTACCAGCTCCATTGAAAGATGGAGGATTCTGACACAGAAAAAGCTCTACAATTCTATGATCTGTTTGAGGAGGTGAAGGTACAGGTGAATCTTTAAGGATAATTTTGCACTTTCTTGTTCCTTCTCTTCAGATTGGAGATTTCTTCTCCTGGGTAGCATATCGTATTGTGAATGAATATCCAAATACGGCATATCTCAAGGATCTTCACAATTGCTTATCCCGAGGTTATAATATGAAATAACACAGCTGGATAGCAGAATGATCATATATATATTAGGGAAAAATTGTCTCTTCGAGGACATTTACGAAAGTCGGGAGGACTTTGCAAATCGAAGGTTTTCAGGCATATGGAGGCTTTGGTATCTGGGGCGAAACACATCCGGTAGGGCTTCTCTAGCACGCTACCATATCACAAGGTACCTATAGGCATCACTAGTCTATATATATACACATATATACATGTATGTGCATCCATACTATCTACAAACTACCAGCTTCCACTCTTGCTGCTACTAGCTTCACTCTGCCCACAAAAGGCTGTCATTGTTGTCATCATCATTATCTCCTTCTTCAATCTCTTCTACTCCATTTTCACTGCCATCAACGGCTTCATTGGAGTCTAGCATCTTTACATCTTTCTCAATCTCAAGAGATGACGGATCAATAGCACGCTCGGGAAATGAGTACAAGGGAACTACTCCAGGATAAAGGATATCAGGATCAGTCACAAAAGGCATTTGGCTGATATCTAGGGGCTGTAACTATGCCGTGCCAACAACTAGTAAAAACTCATGTTCATACACGAAAGAATTTGAGACACCTGAAGGTCTCAATGAACTAGCTTGAGTCTCTTCTGGGACTTCTAAAGGAGAAGTCTCAGGAACATGAGAAAAAGGAATAGACTTAATCGATGTAGAGATCTCAAGAGATGTGAAAGGCTGACCCTACCAATCTAGGTTAATAGAAAACATCTCAGTAATCGAGATAAGAATAATCAACTGTGTAGGATCTACAATAGACTCGGTATAGAAAACTGAGTATCTGTTAAAGATGACTCTATCTGTAGAGTAAAGGTACTGGCGTCATACTCAAGAATAGAAGAATCAACATCAATGGTTTCAAGATCCTCATTATCATCAAAACGAAAGGAAAGGACACCAGCCAACTGGAGCTGACGAACAGCTGAAATAAAATCAGCAACAGGGGAAAAATGAACCAGTAGGAAGACTGAAGTATACGAATACTGAAAACTGATGATAGCTAGGAGTCTGGGGAAGATTAGCTTGCTCAGAAGCTATAAAACCAGGCTCAATGTAATCAATGGCAACAGCAATAGCCCAATCTTGCCATTCCTTAGGCGATAAACGAATCTGTTGGAGTATTCCATCTAGTCCCGATATGCCGTGCTAAGATGCCTCATTTCTCCACAAGCGATAGAATTGAGCGAGAAATTCGTCCAAAGCAAGCTACTCATCTGGCATAAACAGATAGAAGCGCTCTCTGATCCTTGCTGATGGTGACAAACGAGTCGTATTTTTCCGAGCTGTTCGGACGATTCTTGCCATCTTAGCTAAAAGAATGCTCAAATACTTGCAGAAAAACAAACTCATGTTGCTCTGCCGTCTTTTCTCAGGATCTCTTCTCAACTTTAGCTCAATAAACAATAACTCGTTTCAAGCATACATTCATATGTAGCAATTCTTTTAATAAGGCATATACTCAACATCAACTCAATTCATTCAATGAAGCACATGCTCAATTATATGATGATCATAATCATAGGCTCTTACCTGGTGAGCTAGAGATGATGGAATCGAATTGTTGAGCTTCTCTTGAGAACAACTGATTCTATAACTCAGATTCTCAAAACAGAGTCAAACAACTGACTCCATAAATTCATATTCTCAAAATAGAGTCAAACAACTGACTCTATAAACTTAGATTCTCAAAACATAATCAATTCAAAAGAATTTACAAGCTCAAGGTGCACAAGCTGCACAAGACTCACGAGGATTTACAAGGATTCACAGGTTCAGAATTTAGAACTGTTCTGATACCATTCTGTCACACCCCGACTTACTTAACCAGGTAATTAGTTAAGTAATTAGGCTGTGACGTGGGGTAAGAAGAACTTCTGACAATTTTGACCAATAATTCTTATTAACAACAATCTGTAGCATCAACTTTCATCACGAAAGAATCAAATGTTTATAGTCAAAAGAGGTAGAATGGAATCTGACAAGGGATGATTTTAGGTCCTCGAACCACAAAGAGTAATTGAACAAGGATAACAACGGCTGAGGACGAATAATCAGAATAAGATAATCAAGATCAAATGCGACATTGATCTGATATCACAGGTTAAACTAATTTTAGAATGAATTTAAGAACTCAAACATGCTTTCACCAAAATAGGATCTTTGGTTAACTAGGGTCGAAAGCATGACTCATCGATAACTTTGAAACATTTTATACAATATTGTATCCAACAAAACGGTTCTAGACATTCAAAAGAAATCCTTGTTCATAGAAGCAAGTCGACATCATAACAGAGATGTCAAGATCTCAACAACGAAATGAAACTGTCATCAGGGCAAATATCAGAACACAAACAAGCAAAGGCCAAAGTTCGGCAACAAGAAGTGTGGCTGAGAATCATGTATGATCACATAAGACTCTGGGCAAACAAGACATGACAACAACAGATTAATAATACCATCATGAGATGAAATATCTAGAGAAGCTCCTCTGCACAACATTCGATTCCAGCATCCTCTCGAGCTCATCCTGCACATTTAGAAATATATGTAGGGCGTGAGTACTAGATGCACTCAGTGAGTATATGCCAAAAACATTTAAAACATTGCTCTTAGAGCTATAAGAATGACTTGCCATAACATTGCAACACACAGTAGTTTTCAGTTAAATAACTTGTGCATGCTTCTGAAATAAACTTACTTGCTTTCATGCTCATATATTCACGATGCATAATTAAACATGCGTCTGCAGACATTATCTCATTCATTAACCATATCTACGCACTCTTATGTTGAGAAGTAGGCCTCCTTCTCAAACACCGTGATCGGCCATTTGGCTCACGATCACTCTGTGTACACAAACCCTTACTGGCAGCTCGTCCAGCATAGGGCCGATATCGTCCATCTCTCGTAGATAGGCAACATGCATCATGCATCATGCTCAAAAACTTGGCAAGTCAGTCAACTTTACATAAAAATGCATATCATATCATCTTGCATGCAAAAGCATATCATTTCACATTTTTAGAAGGATTTTACCCACCTGGCAATAATCACACGGGTGGACTGTACGTTCTGTCCTTCAGTTCTTTCTTCTCTGAACTTGGCCCTTCATCAACATAGAGTAGCATATAAGCATACCAGGAGCCAAACAAGAAGATAAACTCTTTATCTTATCTAAGTCGTCAACACGACTATAATTTCTTGATATTCAAGACTCTATAGTCTATTGCATCCTCTAATATTTAAACATATAACAAGACTTAACTAAGCCTCGTATAACTAAACAAGCACATAGGACTCAACGACAAACTTAAGCTATCTATTCTTAATCAAAAACCAACAACTCTTTACGAACTTAGCTTATGACCAACGTGAAAAATCACGTAAGACGTCATTTAACATAAACTAACCTCTATACATGCTTAATTATCATCGAAGATCATTAATCAATCATCAAAATTCAAAGATCAAAGCTTTAGCATTGAAAACCCATTTTGACGTCAAACTAAAATATTTCATCTTTAATATACGTCGGCCGAAAAATACGAATAAATCATTTTAAGCTTTATTCATATCATAGAATCCAAATATGAAGTCAAAATGGTCAAATAAAATCAAAATCCAACCTTTGTGTGATACATATGTTTCGGCCTTTTAGGGGTTTTCGCATAGGTTCGATTTTAATCGTTTTTCTTGCTCAAATCATGTTTATATTTACCTAACAACACATATATGAAGGCATATCAAGCAAATTAACAACATAAGTTCAAGATCTAGGCTTCCACTTTTTTCGAAAATTTCATAGATTCCAAGGAATAAATTCATGCTTGAAATTTCAACATTAAACAACTCCTAGGCGGTAGATCTAACCTAATATCAAGAAATAATTGAACAAAACATGCTCCTTCAAACATACTCAAAAGGACCGAAAACTTGGAGCCTCAAAAGTTCATATTTTTCAGATTTTCAAACCATAAATATGTTCTAGAAGTATAGATCTACCTTTGTGTGAAGACGGATCTTGAATTCATCGATTAGATCTTCGTAAAAATGAGTTTGAAAAATTTTCACATTGCAGTGTGTGTTTGTGTGTGTTTTCGAGAATTTGAGGAAGAATGGAGAAGTTGTGAAAATGGAGCATTTTTTTGGAAGCTAATATATATATATACATATCCTTTACTATTCAAATCTTCCTAAAGAAGCTATTGCTTTTTCTAGAAATTTCTAAGCTTATCACATAAGCTTTTCAATAGCTTATCTTAGAAGCTTGCCCTTAACTTATCTTAGAAGCTTAAATAGCCTTAACTTATCTCATAAGCTTGGATTGCCATTCGGGCTTATTACAACGTATTAGTGCTAGGCCTAATTTATTAGGGACGTCATGTCCTCATTCGAAAATATATATATATACTTTCGAAATTAACAACTCAAAATAAATCAATAGAAATATAGAAATTGCTAGAAAGTTGGAATTTTCATAAATCTTTCTTTCTAATATAAACATCATATTTTGACTATTCAAAATATTTTGGTCTCAAAAACCATTTTGAGCAATTGCTCATGATTCGGGTTTATTCATCAAACAAAGATATCAAAAAGGGGTAAAGACTCTGAAATCTATGACTCTGGAATCAAGACTTCTATGAACACATATCTTATCATATCAAGACTCTTGAAATATAGAGCTTCTCATGCTAATAAAGACTTTAGAATCTTTTCTAAGATTCTATCTCAGATTCTATCTGCTCGACTCAAAGCTTAACATAAAAGCTTTTAACTTAAACAATTCTTTCTTAAGGATGCAATGTCCTTCTATTAAGCTCTTAATCAGGAGCTAATCTTTGCTACAGGAATGCGGGGTATTACAATTTGTGATCTTCCATCTTGTCTGGATTAAAATGGTTAATAATAAGCAGGATAAACATACGTTGTGGATATGATTAATGCATCCCTAGGGTTAGTCTTTCTTTATAGTTATCTCTTTGAGTTTTTACTGCTTTAGTTTATCTTCAAGTTGTTACCTTTGCTTTGGATTTGATATCCGAAGCCCTAAAACCATATAAACCAAATCTGTGCTTGGATAATGATGAATTATTGTTGAGTTAGATTCTGTGTTTTCGCATTACAATCCCTGTGGATACGATACTCTGCTTACCTTATACTTGCGCGTTTTTCGTGTTAGAAAAGTGAGCGATCAAATTTTGGCACCGTTGCCGGGGATTATTAAGATTAAATTTTGGTGCCGTTGCCGGGGATTGTTAAGATTATATAGGAATAACTTGACAATTCGGAATTATTAATTCAAGTTGTATTTTTATTTTATTTTGTTTGCGGATCTAATTTTCTCTCTTTTTCTCCAGGTAGTTTATGATCACAAGATCCCAGGGATCTCTGAACAACCGTTGGACCCCGAGATCGAACTCACTCACAAAGGAGAAGGAGACGAGATAAGAGACAACAAGTCATGGCAGCGAATCCGAACAACGGGGGTATTCCTCCCAACGGGGGTGTACCTCCTGAACAAGCTGCACGTCTTATGGCAGAATTTATGGAGATGCAGTGTCAGATGGCGAACATGGGACTCCTTGTCCCTGTTCCAGAGGCAAGACCGCTGAATTATATGTACAGACCTCCTACTGAGCAGTTTCAAGGAGGCGGATGGGGCTCGGAGGTGAATGCTAATAACTTCGAGTTGAAGCCGGCCCTAATCAGCATGGTTTAAGGAGAACAGTTCGGAGGAGGAGTCACGGAGGATCCGAATGCCCATCTTGAGAAATACCTCGATATTTATGACACCATCAAACAGAATGGGGTGCCACAAGACACAATCCGGATGCGCATGTTCGGATTCTCTCTGCGTAGCCAGGCGACGGATTGGTTCAAAAGCCTGGACCGTACTGGGATAGATAGTTGGGGAAACTTTGTGAGAGGTTTCTTTCAAAGTACTTTCCTCCGGCTAAAGCACAGAAGATCATAGCCGAGATCTCCCATTTCTGCCAACAAGGAGACGAGTCACTATTTGAGGCATGGGAGAGATTCAGAGGCCTATTGAGAAGATGCCCACAACATGGATTCTCCAAAGAGAAACAGATCACGCAATTCTACAGTGGATTGATGATTCACACGAGGAGCATAGTAGATGCGTCGGCAGGGGGATGCCTATTGAATCGCAGAGTAGAGGAGGCCAGCTGCATCATAGAAGAGATGGCGGCCAATAGGTATCAATGGACGATGGAGAGAACGCTAGTGGTTAAAGCAGTTGCAGAAGAGGTTGACTCGAAATATGACGATCTAATGGAGAAGTTTACTCTTTTGAAGAGTCAGATCGAGACGGAGGATGTGAATTTCGTAAATTAGAGGAACCATCCTGGGGGAAATCCGGCATACCATCCTAACAACAGGAATCATCCTAATCTATCGTATGCCAACCCCAATAACTTCCAACAACCTCCAGCTGGCTTCACCGTACAGAATGGATTAATTCAAGAGGTGAAGAAGCAGAGCCTAGAGGATATGATGCAGCAGTTGGTTGTGAGCAACCAACAACTGGCGACTCAGCAAAATTCATTCATCAGTACTACTGGCCAGAGGATAACACAGTTGGAATCGACCGTGGCAGCCATGGGCAAGCACATGAAAATAAGGGAGAACCAGATCGGTCAGATAGCTGCACAACAGAATGCACAGCCAAAGACGGGCCAATTTTCGAGTAATACGGAAGTGAACCCAAAGAATCAGTGCTTTGCTATCCACTTGAGGAGTGGACGAGCTTATCAGAACCACACGGAGGAGAATGGTAAAACGGGGAACAAAGGAGCACCTCGCGACCGAGCTCGCGACCGCGAGCCCGGCCGTGAGAAATCAGCCAGCAAGTGTTCCAGAGGAGCCCGCGATCGCGTGCACGAACGCGAAGGAGAAAGCCGAAGTAGCGCATGTCCCTAGCGACCTCCGTCGCGATAGCGAGGGCGGCTGCGAGGGACGCCCAATGCCGAAATTTCAGACGTATACTCCTCCGGTTCCGTTTCCAAGTCGACTAGCTAAGTCGAAATATGACGAGGAGTTCGATAGATTCAAAGAGATATTTCAAAAAGTAAATATCAATCTACCTCTCTTTGAAGCGCTCCGAAACCTCTGAACTACATGTACCGACCTCTGAACTGAGCAATTCCAAGGAGGCGGATGGGGCCCGGAAGTCAATGCAAACAATTTTGAGCTGAAACCAACCCTGATCAGCATGGTTCAAGGAGAACAATTCGGAGGAGGAGTCACAGACTGAAGCCTCGCGACCGACCTAGCGACCGCTAGGTCGGCCGCGAGGAGATCCCATGTAGCGACCAGCGACCGCGAGAGCGTGCTCACGAGTTTCCTAACGAGCGAAAGAGCTACTGCTCGATTTCTCGCGACCACGCCTAGCGGTCGCGAGTGAGGTCGCGAGGCTAGCCACGAGTGCGCACCCAGCAGAGGACCCGAGGATGGCCGAGCGAAGATGATACCTCACGATCGAGCTCGCGATCGCGAGCCCGGTCTCGAAGCGCAGCGGCAGACGTAAAAATTAGGGTTTTCACCCTAAATCTATAAATAGGGCTCCCCCCCACGCGCCCCCAACCTTCCCCAGCGCGATTTTAGACATTTTTTCCTCAATTTTTCTCTATTTTTCACATATTTTCACTTTAGCTTTGATTTAGATTCATTCTAGTATTAGTTTTCCATCATTCTACATTAGTTCTACGGTTTGTTATCGCTTTGGAATGATTTCGTCCGAAGAAATTCCATCGTTTTCCCGTTTTCCGTTGGGTTTGGATACGAACCCAACCATTGTTCTTCAGACGCTTCCCGACGGGTTTTATCAATTTAATTTCTTTTTTATGATTATTTCGTATTTTATTCCGTTAATTATGTCTAGCTAATTTTCTGTTCTAATCCTAGGGTTTGCATGATTCTATCATATATGTTGTGATTCCTGCTATCGTTATTTACCTTCCTGGCATTGATTCATGATTCTTGGTGCTTAATTATATGTGTTGATTTCTGATCAATCTTGATGCATATCATAGTTGCCAGTTAATTACTTAACCGTTTTAATTATCAATCGATCTTGAATGCATGATACGGATAAGCCTTGAGTCGTAACTGAGATAGGAAAATTCTTAGGAAGCATATTCTTTGTGATCCTTTTGGAGTTGCTTATTTTCCTCTAGAGACGTAACAGTAATAGGGAAAATTAGTAATCAACTGACACAATTGTTGTAACTGAAGTTGTTGGTTATTTGTGTGATCTTCCATCTTGTCTGGATTAAAATGGTTAATAATAAGCAAGATAAACATACGTTGTGGGTAGGATTAATGCATCCCTAGGGTTAGTCTTTCTTAATAGTTATCTCTTTGAGTTTTTACTGCTTTAGTTTATTTTCAAGTTGTTACCTTATTGCTTTGGATTTAATATCTAAAGCCCAAAACCTGTTCAAACAAAATCTATGCTTGGATAATGATGAATTATTGTTGAGTTAGCTTCTGTGTTTTCGTGTTACAATCCCTGTGGATACGATACTATGCTTACATTATACTTGCGATCATGAGCTAACGTGGATACGTACATGAATCCCTGTGGATACGTACATGAGCTAACATGGCGGCAGCTGGGAGAGAGACCTTAACAATCCCCGGCAACGGCGCCAAAGGTTTCGGGGTCGAATTCATCATGTGTTTCATCATGTGAGGAGGAGGCGACCTCCTTGCCCTTTCGTTTGTGGCCGTGAGCACGCGACATAATGTAACCAAAGAAAAGTCAACATTAGCTCATGTACTTATTAAAAAAAAATGAAAGAAAACACAAACGGCAACCCATAGCAATATATAGACCTCCCCCTAACTTATACTTAGTAGAATTCCTCCCCTATGCTAACACATGATCTAACAAGGTGAAACCAAGGAAAGAAAATGCATACACACTTAAACAAGCATGAAAAACAGAATTCTGGAGTGCCTCGCGGCCACCCTTGAGGTCGCAAGGGCGGTCGTGAGGTAGCATGCCACGTCCGCAAATGAGCACGCGAGGATGCTCGTGCCCGCATACGCGCAGAACCTCGCGCCCGCAAATGCGCAGATCTCTCACGCGGACACACGATGATGCACGCGCGGACGAGCACGCAAACAAGCGCGCAGACGCTCGCGGCCGGGCTCACGTTCGCGAGCCTGGTCGCGAGGTGCGCGGACAGCAGAAAAATCTGGGTTTTTTTCGAAAAAAAATCATCCCAATTCAACAATGTAGGCAAAATAGACCAATAATATGCATCAATACACATCTACAAACATCAATGGCCCTAACATTGTAACAAACATGCTCAAAACACCAAGTAATTTTAGCTATATAAGCTCTAATTCCTCAAATATTCAATAACCCACAACAAGAAGATATAATGGATAAAACTCCTCCAAATCATGCTAAAAAGCGTAAATACAAGAAGAATTAAGTAAATGTAGCATACCTTGCGTGGATTAGAGGTGAAAATTGCAAGTAAAGTGAAGAACTTAGGGTTTTGGTGCTTGAGAGAGTGTGTGTGCTGTAATGTGCGTGGGTGTGTGTCAAAAATGGAGGGGGGGAAGGGTTAAAAATGAAGGTAAAATACGCGGGTCGCGTTCGGGCATGGGTCGGGGCACGCCTCGCGGCCGGGATCACGGTCGCAAGCTCAGTCGCGAGGTATGCCCAAGTGCTGAGCACTTGTTTTCTCGCCGCACAATAGCTACTGTGTGTTTTCTAGCGACCACTCCTCGCGGTCGTGAGGGTGGTCGCGAGGTAGGCTTCTTTTTTATATAAATAAAGCCATTAAAACCTTGGGACTCAAAAACGAAAACAAAGGACACGACACGAACAAAGAAAAACAAGAAAAACAAAACATAAAAACATAAAGCACGTAAAATGTTGGGTTACCTCCCAACCAGTGCTAGATTTGTCGTCGCTAGCTCGACGTTACCTCTCATCAATCGGGCGATTTGACAACTGTGGTCTTTCCAAACTTTTTCTTGCCCTTATACTTAGCATTTACAATAGACCACCATTTAGCGCATGAGTAGCCTCCTCCGAACTTGAATGAATCACTCGGAGTTCCATGCCGAGCCCATCTCTTCTTTCTAGCATCTTCATCGATTGGTCGGTTGCCTTTCAAGTGCGAGACTTGAATAGCAGTAGCAGTAGTGATCGAATAGCAATTTTCAGGCTCTGAACTATCGTGTTGCTTGATGGCGTCATATATTGAAATCTTTAGCTCCTCATCATTGACACGAAACGTGAGGTCACCTTCCTGCACATCAATCAAAGCACGACCTGTTGCTAAAAAAGGTCTACCCAAGATTAGTGGTTGATGCTTGAATTCAGGTATATCTAATATAACAAAATCAACAGGAAAGACAAAGTCCCGAATTCTTACCAACACATCTTCAACAATTCCCTTAGGGTATGTGACTGACCTGTCAACCATCATCAATGATATCTTTGTTGGCTTCATCTTCCCTAGCTCCAGGTGGTTGAATACATTCAGCGGCATCAGATTGATGCTTGCTCCCAAATCGCAAAACACATTGGGGAATGTGTGCTCAGCAATCTCGCATTCCAGTGTGAAGCTCCCCGGATCTTTCTGCTTCAAAGGTAACTTTCGTTGTAAGATGGCACTGCATTCTTCAGTTAGGTTAATTTTTTTAAATTTACCCAATTTCTTTTTGCTTGCTAATGCATCTTTCAGAAACTTCACATATCCCGGCATGTTTCGGAGCGCTTCAAAGAGAGATAGATTGATATTCACTTTTTGAAATATCTCTTTGAATCTGTCGAACTCCTCGTCATATTTCGACTTAGCTAGTCGACTTGGAAACGGAATCGGAGGAGTATACGTCAGAAATTTCGGCACTGGGCGTCCCTCGCGAGGGCCGTCCTCGCGATCGCGAGGGAGGTCGCTAGGGACATGCGCTACTTAGGCTTTCTCCTTCGCATCCGCGCATGCGGTCGCGGGCTCCTCTGGAACACTTGCTGGCTGATTCCTCGCGGTCGGGCTCGCGGTCGCGAGCTCGGTCGCGAGGTGCTCCTTTGTTCCCCATTTTCACCATTCTCCTCCGTGTGGTTATGATAAGCTCGTCCACTCCTCAACTGGATAGCAAAGCACTGATTCTTTGGGTTCACTTCCGTATTACTCGGAAATTGGTCCGTCTTTGGCTGTGCATTCTGTTGTGCAGCTATCTGACCGATCTGGTTCTCCATTATTTTCATGTGCTTGCCCATGGCTACCACGGTCGATTCCAACTGTTATCCTCGCCGGTGAGTACCGATGCATGAATTTCACTGAGTCGCCATTGTTGGTTTCTCACAACCAACTGCTGCATCATATCCTCTAGCTCGCTCGCCTCTTTGAATTACTCCATTACATGCGGTGAAGCCAGCTGGAGGTTGTTGGAAGTTATTGGGGTTGGCATACGATAGATTAGGATGATTCCTGTTGTTAGGATGGTATGTCGGATTTTCCCCAGGACGGTTCCTCTGATTTATGAAATTCACATCCTCCGTCTCGATCTGACTCTTTAAAAGAGTAAACTTCTCCATGAGATCGTCGTATTTCGAGTCAACCTCTACTGCAATTGCTTTAACCACTGGCGTTCTCTCCATCGGCCATTGATAACTATTGGCCACCATCTCTTCTATGATGCGGCTGGCCTCCTCTACTCGGCGATTCAATAGGCATCCCCCTACCGATGCATCTACTATGCTCCTCGTGTGAAGCATCAATCCATTATAGAATTGCGTGATCTGTTGCTCTTTGGAGAATCCATGTTGTGGGCATCTTCTCAATAGGCCTCTGAATCTCTCCCATGCCTCAAATAGTGACTCGTCTCCTTGTTGACAGAAATGGGAGATCTCGGCTATGATCTTCTGTGCTTTAGCCGGAGGAAAGTACTTCGAAAGAAACCTCTCACAAAGTTTTCCCAACTATCTATCCCAGTACGGTCCGGGCTTTTGAACCAATCCTTCGCCTGGCTACGCAGAGAGAATCCGACCATGCGCATCCGGATTGTGTCTTATGGCAGCCATCCGGGCCCCATCCGCCTCCTTGGAATTGCTCAGTCGGAGGTCAGTACATGTAGTTCAGAGGTCTCGTCTTTGGAACAGGAACAAGGAGTTCCATATTCGCCATCTGGCGCTGCATCTCTGTAAACTCTGCCAGAAGACGTGTAGCCTGCTCGGGAGGTATACCCCCATTGGGAGGAACACCCTCGTTGTTCGGAATTGCTGTCATTTCTTGCTCTCTCCTTTCTCGTCTCCTCCTTCTCTGAGTGCTTTCGATCTCGGGATCTAAATATTTTTCAGGAGGTCCCTGAGATCTTGTAATCATATACTACTTGGAGAAAAAGAGAAAACTTAACTCTGGCAAGAATAAATAAATATAATAATATATAACTTGAATTAATAACTCCAAATCGTCAAATTATTCCTATGTGATCTTAACAATCCCCGGCAACGGCGCCAAAATTTGTCGTTTGCTTTCGCTTTCTTTTTAATAAGTACATGAGCTAACGTTGACTTTTCTTTAGGTACATTATGTCGCGTGCTCACAGCCACAAACGAAAGGGTAAGGAGGTCGCCTCCTCCTCACATGATGAAACACATGATGAATTCGACCCCGAAACCTTTGGGGTGCGATCGCCAACGTCCTCATCAAGGGATAGGTGGAGGAGATTGGTGCAACAACGGCACAGGCACTCACGTTTTATGTGCATAGAGACGTGCGAAACCATGGGGATAGCCAACGATGTCACGTGGCTAGCGGAGAGGTCCGGTTTGAACGCTGTTATCACAGTCAACTATTTAACATACCCGGATCCTCACTTTGGAATTCCTGTCGACCATCCGAGTCCACAAGTCACATGGGTCGCCGGACTATATCACTTTCCAAATGGACAATGAGCCCCGCCAACTCTCAGTGGATGAACTTAATGGTATCATAAATCGTGATCCCGAGGGTCAATACATCGGATATTTAGAGACCACTCCAAAGAATGCGTGGCCTTTGTTCGTGGACTCAAATCTCGAGCAGAACCCGGCCTATGACGCCTCCAGAGCCAAGGTAAGTTCGATAAGGAACCCCGCGGTGCACTACTTTCACCGCCTGATCACCTTCACCATCCATGGCCGTAGCAATGCCGGCACAGTCCTCTCACAGGACATGAGTTTATTGATTGGAGCTGCGACTCGTCAGAAGATGCATGCCGGCATGTTCCTTGCTTAGCACTTTCAGATGCAAGCCGAGGTCACGGGGAATGCACGGATATGCATAGGGGGATTCGTTACCCCCATTGCTGATATCTTTGGGGTGACGATTCGTGAGAGTCCTATCTCTAAAGATATTTTCCTGGACAAGCCTTGTCTATATGTCCAGACGTTCTTGAAGAGACACTCGAGCCGTTACCTCTGGCTGCTTTACGACAAGCATGGCCAGTCGATTCTTCGCCTGCCCAACACGGACATCACCAGTTTGAGCACCTTTAGGCCACCACAGGCCAATTGGAACTTGAGCTCAGGTCTTCACTATTCATGGGTTCGACGCTTGAATGCGCAAGGCGAAGTAGAGGGAGAGCGGCAGGAGGAGGAAGCCGAGCAGGAGGAGCAAGCAGAGCCTTGCAAGTGGCTCCCGAGACAGGCGGTATATTGTACCCGCCATCAATTAGAGGCGACCCAGGATTATATGAGCGTATGGATCGTTTAGATGGTCGACTTGACCACATTGACGGGCGCCTCACATCCATTTTGGCCCAGCAGCAGGCCCAGTTCGAGCAGCAACAGGCCCTCCTCGCCCAACACCAAGCACATCAGGAAAACCAACGCCAGATGATGGAGATGATGCAGCGTTGGGAACAGTGGCGAGGATTCTATCCGCCGCCGGAGTAGCGCAGCGTACGAGGTAAAGTCTCTCTCCCAACTACTCTTTTCTGCAAACCTTATTGCCTCCATTTCCACATGTTTACAATAAGTTTGGGGGGAGTGGACGAGTTTGGTTGGTTGAGAGTCCTGTTTATGTTTTTATGTTTTCTTGTAAAGTTGTTATGCTTTGGGGCTTTTGTCGTGTTTTTGTTTTGTTGTGTCTGTCGATCAACGAGTTAAGTGAAATGTGTTAATACATGTTGCCAATGATGATAGAAATTTTCTGAAAAATGTCGTTTATAGTGCACATGATGTGTTAGGAAATGAAGCATGAATGGATTGAGATTGCTTAGCTTGTTGTTTTTCACCATTTGCTTAAAACCGTGACACTTGAGCTTAACTGTATAAACATCTTGATACAGTTTCTTTTAATTGTGTGATATCGTGCATGTAATTATCTTCTAGAACTTGCCGTTTTTCTGTGTTGAGGCTGCAATACGTGTTTTGAATATGGAAAGGATAAAAGGCCATCTTTGCTAAACCACATATTTACCCAAACACTAGCCCAATGATACATACCGTTTGTCGTCTTCTTTGAGCCTTTATTAGACTTTATTCTTTCGATTAACCGGATGATAGGAGGTGAGGATGGATATGGGAATCAAATGGGAGAAAAATATTGTTTTGATATTCTAAGTTGGGATAAAAGATAAAGGATGTTACCCGTGTGAAAAAAAAAGAATAGACCATATAAGCTCTATTACAAAGCCAAGAAAAGAAAAATTTTGTGAAAAAAATGTGAGCATAAAGGAAGTCAATTATCATAGTATATGGTACCTTGAGTTGCATAAATGTTGAATTAGCATGTGGGAAAGAAAAGGAGAAATGGACAAAGTCCATATGAGTTGATTGTATAAATGGAGGTGCTTGGAGGTATATTTGAGTCACTTAACCATATATTATCCTACCTTAACCAATGTGCCTACATTACAACCTATGAAAAGTCCTTTTTGATCCTAATTTGAATGCATTTGATGTGGTGGAGATATTAGAGAAATGGCAAGCCTATGGTGAGATTTTTGCATTGCATTGATTATTGAGTGTATACACATCCTTTATTTCTTTAAGAGTTGAGTGTATTCTATATATTACGCACATGCCGTTGTGAGGGTGGAATTGAATGAGATTTTTGTTTCAATGGGTGTACATTGTCGAGTTGACTGATGTCGTCGTGTGCACTAATGATTTTGAGCTTTGAGATATTTCTGAGGCATTATTGTGTTAATCACCCTTGCTGACGCTCGTTGATCTTTTGTTGTGTCTCTCTTTCTTTTTGGTTTTGTTTTTGTTTGAGGACAAACAATGCTTTAAGTTTGGGGGGTTTGATAAACGCGCATTTTACACGTTTATTGTTGATGTTTAAAGATAATTTTAGATCGATAAAGTGCGTTTATGTCTTAGATCTCAATGCTTTTACATATTCTTGGAAGATACTGCTCTTGGGTTCCCTTTTGGTGTTTTGTAGGCTTATAAGTTGAAAACCGAAGCATGGAACGAGGAACGAGCAGACGAATGGCAAAAATCGGCCTAGCGATCGCACTCGCGGCCGCTAGCCCGAGCGCGAGCGGAAATCTACGCAAAACTGAAGCCTCGCGACCGACCTAGCGACCGCTAGGTCGGCCGCGAGGAGATCCCATGTAGCGACCAGCGACCGCGAGAGCGTGCTCGCGAGCTTCCTAATGAGCGAAAGAGCTACTGCCCGATTTCTCGTGACCACGCCTAGCAGTCGCAAGTGAGGTCGTGAGGCTAGCCGCGAGCGCGCACCCAGAAGAGGACCCGAGGATGGCCGAGCGAAGATGTTACCTCGCAACCGAGCTCGCGATCGCGAGCCCGATCGCGAAGCGTAGCGGCAGACGCAAAAACTACGGTTTTCACCCTAAATCTATAAATAGGGCTCCGCCCCCTCGTGCCCCCAACCTTTCTAACACGAAAAACGCTCAAGTATAAGGTAAGCAGAGTATCGTATCCACAGGGATTGTAATGCGAAAACACATAATCTAACTCAATAATAATTCATCATTATCCAAGCAAAGATTTGGTTTATATGGTTTTAAGGCTTTAGATATCAAATCCAAAGCAAAGGTAACAACTTGAAAATAAACTAAAGCAGTAAAAACTCAAAGAGATAACTATAAAGAAAGACTAACCCTAGGGATGCATTAATCCTATCCACAACGTATGTTTATCCTGCTTATTATTAACCATTTTAATCCAGACAAGATGAAAGATCACAAATGTAACCAACAATTTCTGTTACGACAATTGTGGTAGTTGATTACTAATTGTCCCTATTACTGTTACGTCTCTAGAGGAAAATAAGCAACTCCAAAAGGATCACAAAGAAAATGCTTCCTACGAATGTTCCTATCTCAGTTACGACTCAAGGCTTATCCATATCATGCATTCAAGATCGATTGACAATTAAAACGGTTAAGTAATTAACTAGCAACTATGATATGCATCAAGATTGATCAAAATCAACACATATAATTAAGCACCAAGAATCATGAATCAATGCCAGGAAGGTAAATAACAATAGCAGGAATCACAACATTTAGGATAGAATCATGCAAACCCTAGGATTAGAACAGAAATTTAGCTAGACATAATTAACGGAATAAAATACGAATTAACCATAAAAACAAGAATTAAATTGATAAAAACCCGTAGGGAAGCGTCTGAAGAACAATGGTTAGGTTCGTATCCAAACACAACGGAAAACAGGAAAACGATAGAATTCTTTCGGACGAAATCGTTCCAAAGCGTTAACAATGTCGTAGAACAAGTGTAGAATGATGGAAAACTAATACTAGAATGAATCTAAATCAAAGCTAAAGTGAAAATATCTGAAAAATGGAGAAAAACTGAGGAAAGACGTCTAAAATCGCGCTGGGGAAGGTTGGGGGCGCGAGGGGGTGATGCATTATTTATAAAATTAGGGCTGAAACCCTAATTTTGTATGCTGCCGCCACGCTTCGCGACCGGGCTCGTAGTCGCGAGCTCGGTCGCGAGGTATCATCCTCGCTCGGCCATCCTCGGGTCCTCGGCTGGGTGCGCGCTCGCGGCTAGCCTCGCGACCTCACTCGCGACCTCTAGGCGTGATCGCGAGAAATCAGGCAGTAGCTCTTTCGCTCGTTAGGAAGCTCGCGAGCACGCTCTCGCGGTCGCTGGTTGCTACATGGGATCTCCTCGCGCCGACCGGCGGTTGCTAGGCGGTCGCGAGGCTTCAGTTTTGCGCAGATTTCCACTTGCGTTCGGGCTAGCGCCCGCGAGGGCGGTCGCTAGACCAAGCTTTTGCCCTTCGTCTGCTCGTTCCTCGTTCCATGCTTCGATTTTCAATTTATAAGCCTACAAAACACCAAAACGGAACCCAAGAGCAGTATCTTCCAAGAATATGTAAAAGCATTGAGATCCAAGACATAAACGCACTTTATTGATCTAAAATCATCTTTAAAAATCAACAATAAACGTGTAAAATGCGCGTTTATCAAACCCCCCAAACTTAAAGCATTGTTTGTCCTCAAACAAAACAAATCCCAAAATAAAGAGAGACACAACAAAAGATCAATGAGCGTCAGCAAAGGTGATTAACACAATAACACCCTCAAAACGGCATGTGCGTAATATATAGAATACACTCAACTCATAAAAAAATAAAGGATGTGTATACACTCAATATTCAATGCAATGCAAAAATCTCACCATAGGCTTGCAATTTCTCTAATATCTCCACCACATCAAATGCGTTCAAATTAGGATCAAAAAGGACTTTTCATAGGTTGTAATGTAGGCACATTGGTCAAGGTATGATAATATATGGCTAAGTGACTCAAATATACCTCCAAGCACCTCCATTTATACAATCAACTCATATGGACTTTGTCCATTTCTCCTTTTCTTTCCCACATGCTAATTCAACATTTATACAACTCAAGGTACCATATACTATGATAATTGACTTCCTTTATGCTCACATTTTTTTCACAAAATTTTTCTTTTCTTGGCTTTGTAATAGAGCTTATATGGTCTATTCTTTTTTTTTCACACGCGTAACATCCTTTATCTTTTATCCCAACTTAGAATATCAAAACAATATTTTTCTCCCATATCCATCCTCACCTCCTATCTTCCGGTTAATCGAAAGAATAAAGTCTAATAAAGGCTCAAAGAAGACGACAAACGGTATGTATCATTGGGCTAGTGTTTGGGTAAATATGTGGTTTAGCAAAGATGGCCTTTTATCCTTTCCATATTCAAAACACGTATTGCAGCCTCAACACAGAAAAACGGCAAGTTCTAGAAGATAATTACATGCACGATATCACACAGTTAAAAGAAACTGTATCAAGATGTTTATACAGTTAAGCTCAAGTCTCACGGTTTTAAGCAAATGGTGAAAAACAACAGCCTAAGCAATCTCAAGCCATTCATGCTTCATTTCCTAACACATCATGTGCACTATAAACGATATTTTTCAGAAAATTTCTATCATCATTGGCAACATGTATTAACACATTTCACTTAACTCGTTGATCGACAGACACAACAAAATAAAAACACGACAAAAGCCCCAAAGCATAACAACTTTACAAGAAAACATAAAAAACATAAACAGGACTCTCAACCCACCAAACTCGTCCACTCCCCCCAAACTTATTGTAAACATGTGGAAATGGAGGCAATAAGGTTTGTAGAAAAGAGTAGTTGGGAGAGTGACCTTACCTCGTATGCGGCGCTACTCCGGCGGCGGATATAATCCTCGCCACTGTTCCCAACGCTGCATTATCTCCATCATCTGGCATTGGTTTTCCTGATGTGCTTGGTGTTGGGCGAGGAGGGCCTGTTGCTGCTCGAACTGGGCCTGCTGCTGGGCCAAAATGGATGTGAGGCGCCCGTCAATGTGGTCAAATCGACCATCTAAATGATCCATACGCTCATATAATCCTGGGTTACCTCTAACTGGTGGCGGGTGCAATATACCGCCTGTCTTGGGAGCTACTTGCGGCTCTGCTGCTCGTCCTGCTCGGCTTCCTCCTCTTGCCGCTCTCCTTTGACTTCGCCTTGCACATTCAAGCGCCGAACCCATGAATAGTGAAGACCTGAGCTCAAGTTCCAATTAGCCTGTGGTGGCCTAAAGGTGCTCAAACTGGTGATGTCCGTGTTGGGCCAGCGAAGAATCGACTGGCCATGCTTGTCGTAAAGCAGCCAGAGGTAACGGCTCGGGTGTCGCTACAAGAATATCTGGACATATAGACAAGGCTTATCCAGGAAAATATCTTGAGAGATAGGACTCTCACGAATCGTCACCCCAAAGAAATCAGCAATGGGGGTAACGAATCCCCCTATGCATATCCGTGCATTCCCCGAGACCTCGGCTTGCATCTGAAAGTGCTATGCAAGGAACATGCCGGCATGCATCTTCTGACGAGTCGCAACTCCAATCAATAAACTCATGTCCTGTTAGAGAACTGTACCGGCATTGCTACGGCCATGGATGGTGAAGGTGATCAGGCGGTGAAAGTAGCGCACCGCGGGGTTCCTTATCGAACTTGCCTTGGCTCTGGAGGCGTCATAGGCGGGTACTGCTCGAGATTTGAGTCCACGAACAAAGGCCACGCATTCTGTGGAGTGGTCTCTAAATCTTCGATGTATTGACCCTCGGGATCACCATTTATGATACCATTAAGTTCATCCACTGAGAGTTGGCGGGGCTCATTGTCCATTTGGAAAGTGATATAGTCCGGCGACCGATGTGACTTGTGGACTCGGATGGTCGATAGGAATTCCAAAGTGAGGATCCGGTATGTCAAATAGTTGGCAGTGATAACAGCGTAAAAACCGGACCTCTCCGCTAGCCACGTGACATCGTTGGCTATCCCCATGGCTTGGCACGTCTCTATGCACATAAAACGTGAGTGCCTGTGCCGTTGTTGCACCAATCTCCTCCACCTATCCCTTGACGAGGACGTTGGCAATCGCACCCCAAAGGTTTCGGGGTCGAATTCATCATGTGTTTCATCATGTGAGGAGGAGGCGACCTCCTTGTCCTTTCGTTTGTGGCCGTGAGCACGCGACATACTTTACTTAAAGAAAAGTCAACGTTAGCTCAAGTACTTATTAAAAAGGAAAGCGAAAGCAAACGGTAAATTTTGGCGCCGTTGCCGGGGATTGTTAAGATCACCTATGAATAATTTGACGATTTGGAGTTATTAATTCAAGTTATATATTATTATATTTATTTATTCTTGCCAGAGTTAAGTTCTCTCTTTTTCTCCAGGTAGTATATGATTACAAGATCTCAGGGACCTCCTGAAAAATATTTAGATCCCGAGATCGAAAGCACTCAGAGAAGGAGGAGACGAGAAAGGAGAGAGCAAGAAATGGGAGCAATTCCGAACAACAGGGGTGTTCCTCCCAATGGGGGTATACCTCCCGAGCAGGTTGCACGTCTTCTGGCAGAGTTTACAGAGATGCAGCGCCAGATGGCGGATATGGGACTCCTTGTCCCTGTTCCAGAGACGAGACCTCCGAACTACATGTACCGACCTCCGACTGAGCAATTCCAAGGAGGCGGATGGGGCCCGGAAGTCAATGCAAACAATTTTGAGCTGAAACCAGCCCTGATCAGCATGGTTCAAGGAGAACAATTCGGAGGAGGAGTCACAGAGGACCCGAATGCGCATCTAGAGACATACCTCAATATTTGTGACACCATCAAACAGAATGGGGTGCCACAAGACACAATCCGGATGCGCATGTTCGGATTCTCTCTGCGTAGCCAGGTGAAGGATTGGTTCAAAAGCCTGGACCATATTGGGATAGATAGTTGGGGGAAACTTCGCGAGAGGTTTCTTTCGAAGTACTTTCTGCCGGCTAAAGCATAGAAGATCATAGCCAAGATCTCCCATTTCTGCCAACAAGGAGACGAGTCACTATTTGAGGCATGGGAGAGATTCAGAGGCCTATTGAGAAGATGCCCACAACATGGATTCTCCAAAGAGCAACAGATCACGCAATTCTACAGTGGATTGACGCTTCACACCAGGATCATAGTAGATGCGTCGGCAGGGGGATGCCTATTGAATCACCGAGTAGAGGAGGCCAGCCGCATCATAGAAGAGATGGCGGCCAATAGTTATCAATGGCCGATGGAGAGAACGCCAGTGGTTATAGCAGTTGCAGTAGAGGTTGACTAAAAATACGACGATCTCATGGAGAAGTTTACACTTTTGAAGAGTCAGATCGAGACGGAGGATGTGAATTTCATAAATCAGAGGAACCGTCCTGGGGGAAATCCGGCATACCATCCTAACAACATGAATCATCCTAATCTATCGTATGCCAACCCCAATAACTTCCAAAACCCTCCAGCTGGCTTCACCGTACAGAATGGAGTAATTCAAGAGCGAAGAAGCGAGCTAGAGGATATGATGCAGCGGCTTGGTTGTGAGCAACCAACAACCCACGACTCAATGAATTCATTCATCGAGACTATTGGCGAGAGATAACACAGTTGGAATCGATCGTGGCAGCCATGGGCAAGCACATGAAAATAATGGAGAACCAGATCGGTCAGACAGCTGCACAACAGAATGCATAGCCAAAGACGGGCCAATTTCCGAGTAATACGGAAGTGAACCCAAAGAATCAGTGCTTTACTATCCAGTTGAGGAGTGGACGAGCTTATCAGAACCACACGGAGGAGAATGGTGAAAACGGGGGAACAAAGGAGCACCTCGTGATCGAGCTCGCGGTCGGGAATCAGCCAGCAAGTGTTCCAGAGGAGCCCACGACCGCGTGCACGGATGCGAAGGAGAAAGCTGAAGTAGCGCATGTCCCTAGCGACCTCCCTCGCGATCGAGAGGGCGGCCGTGAGGGACGACCAATGTCGAAATTTCCGATGTATACCCCTCCGGTTCCGTTTCCAAGTCGACTGGCTAAGTCGAAATATGACGAGGAGTTCGACAGATTCAAAGAGATATTTCAAAAGTGAATATCAATCTACCTCTCTTTGAAGGCTACGAAACATGCCGGGATATGTGAAGTTTCTGAAAGATGCATTAGCAAGCAAAAAGAAATTGGGTAAATTTTAAAAAATTAACCTATTTGAAGAATGCATGCCATCTTACAACGAAAGTTACCTCTGAAGCAGAAAGATCCGGGGAGCTTCACACTGGAATGCGAGATTGCTGAGCACACATTCCCCAATGTATTGTGCGATTTGGGAGCAAGCATCAATCTGATGCCGCTGAATGTATTCAACCGCCTGGAGCTAGGGAAGATGAAGCCAACAAAGATATCATTGATGATGGTGACAATCATCACATACCCTAAGGAATTATTGAACATATGTTGGTAAGAATTGGGACTTTGTCTTTCCTGCTGATTTTGTTATATTAGATATACCTGAATTCAAGCATCAACTACTAATCTTGGGTAGACCTTTTCTAGCAACTGGTCGTGCTTTGATTGATGTGCAGGAAGGTGACCTCACGTTTCGTGTCAATGATGAGGAGCTAAAGATTTCAATATATGACGCCATCAAGCAACACGATAGTTCAGAGCCTGAAAATTGCTATTCGATCACTACTGCTACTGCTATTCAAGTCTCGCACTTGAAAGGCAACCGACCAGTCGATGAAGATGCTAGAAAGAAGAGATGGACTCGGCATGGAACTCCGAGTGATTCATTCAAGTTCGGAGGAGGCTACTCATGCGCTAAATGGTGGTCTATTGTAAATGCTAAGTATAAGGGAAAGAAGAGATGGACTTGGTGTTTTGAGCATGTTTATTACAATGTTAGGGCCATTGATGTTTGTAGATATGTATTGATGCATATTATTGGTCTATTTTGCCTACATTGTTGAATTGGGATGAATTTTTTTCGAAAAAAACCCTGATTTTTCTGTTGTCCGCGCACCTCGCGACCGTGCTCATGACCATGAGCCCGGCCAGCTGCGGCGTCTGTAGCGTCGCCGTGTCCGCGTGAGAGATCTGCGCGTTTGCGGGTGCGAGGTTCTACGAGTATGCGGCGCGAGCGTCCTCGCGTGCTCATTTGCGGGCGTGACATGCTACCTCGCGACCGCCCTTGCGACCGCGGGGGTGGCCGCGAGGCACTCCAGAATTTTGTTTTTCATGCTTGTTTAAGTGTGTATGTATTTTCTCACCTTAGCTTCACCTTGTTAGATCATGTGTTAGCATAGGGGAGGAATTCTACTAAGTATAAGTTAGGGGGAGGTCTATATATTGCTATGGGTTGCCGTTTGTGTTTTCTTTAATTTTTTTTAATAAGTACATGAGCTAATGTTGCCTTATCTTTAGGTACATTATGTCGCGTGAACACGGCCACAAAGGAAAGGGCAAGGAGGTCGCCTCCTCCTCACATGATGAAACACATGATGAATTCGACCCCGAAACCTTTGGGGTGCGATTGCCAACTTCCTCGTCAAGGGATAGGTGGAGGAGATTGGTGCAACAACGGCACAAGCACTCACGTTTTATGTGCATAGAGACGTGCCAAGCCATGGGGATAGCCAATGATGTCACATGGCTAGCTGAGAGGTCCGGGTTGTACGCTGTTATCACGGCCAAAGATTTGACATAACAGATCCTCACTTTGGAGTTCCTGTCGACCATCCGAGTCCACAAGTCACATGGGTCGTCAGACTATATCACTTTCCAAATGGAAAATGAGCCCCGCCAACTCTCAGTGGATGAACTTAATGGTACCATAAATGGTGATCCCGAGGGTTAATACATCGGAGATTTAGAGACCACTCCACAGAATGCGTGGCCTTTGTTCGTGGACTCAAATCTCGAGCAGAACCCGGCCTATGACGCCTCCAGAGCCAAGGCAAGTTCGATAAGGAACCCCGCGGTGCGCTACTTTCACCGCCTGATCACCTTCACCATCCATGGTCGCAGCAATGCCGGCACAGTCCTCTCATAGGACATGAGTCTATTGATTGGAGCTGCGACTCGACAGAAGATGCATGCCTGCATGTTCCTTGCACAACACTTTCAGATGCAAGCCGAGGTCTCGGGATCGCACGGATATGCATAGGGGGATTCGTTACCCCCATTGCTGATTTCTTCGGGGTGACGATTCGTGAGAGTCCTATCTCTCAAGGTATTTTCTTGGACAAGCCCTGTCTATATGTCCAGATGTTCTTGAAGAGACACCCGAACTCTTACCTCTGGCTGCTTTACGACAAGCACGGCCAGTCGATTCTTCGCCTGCCCAACACGGATATCACCAGTTTGAGCACCTTTAGGCCACCACAGGCCAATTGGAAGTTGAGCTCAGGTCTTCACTATTCATGGGTTCGGCGCTTGAATGCGCAAGGCGAAGTCGAGGGAGAGCGGCAGGAGGAGGAAGCCGAGTAGGAGGAGCAAGCAGAGCCGCAAGTGGCTCCCGAGATAGGCGGTATATTGCACCCGCCACCAGTTAGAGGCGACCCAGGATTTTATGAGCGTATGGATCGTTTAGATGGTCGACTTGACCACATTAACGGGCGCTTCACATCCATTTTGGCCCAACAGCAGGCCGGTTCGAGCAGCAACAGGCCCTCCTCGCCCAACACCAAGCACATCAGGAAAACCAACGCCAGATGATGGAGATGATGCAGCGTTGGGAACAGTGCGAGGATTCTATACGCCGTCGGAGTAGTGCGGCATACGAGGTAAGGTCTCTCTCCCAACTACTCTTTTCTGCAAACCTTATTGCCTCCATTTGCACATGTTTACTATAAGTTTTGAGGGAGTGGACGAGTTTGGTTGGTTGAGAGTCCTGTTTATGTTTTTTTATGTTTTCTTGTAAAGTTGTTATGTTTTGGGGCTTTTGTCGTGTTTTTATTTTGTTGTGTCTGTCGATCAACGAGTTATGTGAAATGTGTTAATTACATGTTGCCAATGATGATAGAAATTTTCTTAAAAATGTCGTTTATAGTGCACATGATGTGTTAGGAAACGAAGCATGAATGGCTTGAGATTGCTTAGCTTGTTGTTTTTTCACCATTTGCTTTAAACCGTGAGACTTGAGCTTCACTGTATAAACATCTTGATACAGTTTATGTTAATTATGTGATATCATGCATGTAATTATCTTCTAGAACTTGCCGTTTTTCTGTATTGAGGCTGCAATATGTGTTTTGAATATGGAAAGGATAAAAGGCCATCTTTGCTAAACCACATATTTACCCAAACACTAGCCCAATGATACATACCGTTTGTCACCTTCTTTGAGCCTTTATTAGACTTTATTCTTTCGATTAACCGGATGATAGGAGGTGAGGATGGATATGGGAATCAAATGGGAGAAAAATTTGAGCTGATGTTCTAAGTTGGGATAAAAGATAAAGGATGGTACCGTGTGAAAAAGAATAGACCCTATAAGCTCTATTACAAAGCCTAGAAAAGAAAAAAATTTGGTAAAAAATGTGAGCATAAAGGAAGTCAATTATCATAGTATATGGTACCATGAGTTGCATAAATGATTGAATTAGCATGTGGGAAAGAAAAGGGGAAATGGACAAAGTCCATATGAGTTGATTGTATAAATGGAGGTGCTTGGAGTATATTTGAGTCACTTAGCCATATATTATCCTACCTTGACCTATGTGCCTACATACAACCTATGAAAAGTCCTTTTTGATCCTCCTTTGAACGCATTTGATGTGGTGGAGATATTAGAGAAATGGCAAGCCTATGGTGAGATTTTTGCATTGCATTGATTATTGAGTGTATACACATCCTTTATTTCTTTATGAGTTGAGTGTATTCTATATAATACGCACATGCCGTTGTGAGGGTGGAATTGAATGAGATTTTGCTTTCAATGGTTGTACATTGTCGAGTTGACTAATGTCGTCGTGTGCGCTAATGATTTTGAGCTTTGAGATATTTCTGAGGCATTATTGTGTTAATCACATTTGCTGACCTCGTTGATCTTTTGTTGTGTCTCTCTTTCTTTTGGTTTTGTTTTTTTGTTTGAGGACAAACAATGCTTTAAGTTTGGGGGGTTTGATAAACGCGCATTTTACACGTTTATGTTGATATTTAAAGATGATTTTAGATCGATAAAGTGCGTTTATGTCATAGATCTCAATGCTTTTACATATTCTTGGAAGATACTGCTCTTGGGTTCCGTTTTGGTGTTTTGTAGGCTTATAAGTTGAAAACCAAACATGGAACGAGGAACGAGCAGACCTCGCGGCCGCTAGCCCGAGCGCGAGCGGAAATCTGCGCAAAACTGAAGCCTCGCGACCGCCTAGCGACCGCTAGGTCGGCCGCGAGGAGATCCCGTGCGACCAGCGACCAGCGACCGCGAGAGCGTGCTCGCGAGCTACCCAACGTGCGAAAGAGCTACTGCCCGATTTCTCGCGACCACACCTAGCGACCGCGAGTGAGGTCACGAGGCTAGCCGCGAGCGCGCACCACCAGAGGACCCGAGTATGACCGAGCTCGCGATCGCGAGCCCGATCGCGAAGCGTAGCGGCCGACGCAAAAATTAGGGTTTTCACCCTAAATCTATAAATAGGGCTCCGCCCCCTCGCGCCCCCAACCTTCCCCAGCACGATTTTAGACGTTTTTCCTCAGTTTTTCTCTATTTTTCAGATATTTTCACTTTAGATTTGATTTAGATTCATTCTAGTATTAGTTTTCCATCATTCTACACTTGTTCTACGGCATTGTTAACGCTTTGGAATGATTTCGTCCGAAAGAATTCCATCGTTTTCCCGTTTTCCGTTGGGTTTGGATACGAATCCAACCATTGTTCTTTAGACGCTTCCCTACGGGTTTTATAAATTTAATTCTTGTTTTAATGGTTAATTCGTATTTTATTCCGTTAATTATGTCTAGCTAAATTTCTGTTCTAATCCTAGGGTTTGCATGATTCTATCCTAAATGTTGTCATTCCTGCTATTGTTATTTACCTTCCTGGCATTGATTCATGATTCTTGGTGCTTATTTATATGTGTTGATTTCTGATCAATCTTGATGCATATCATAGTTTCAGTTAATTACTTAACCGTTTTAATTGTCAATCGATCTTGAATGCATGATACGGATAAGCCTTGAGTCGTAACTGAGATAGGAACATTCGTAGGAAGCATTTTCTTTGTGATCCTTTTGGAGTTGCTTATTTTCCTCTAGAGACGTAACAATAATAGGGAAAATTAGTAATCAACTACCACAATTGTCGTAACATAAATTGTTGGTTACATATGTGATCTTCCATGTTGTCTGGATTAAAATGGATAATAATAAGCAGGATAAACATACGTTGTGGATAGGATTAATGCATCCCTAGGGTTAGTCTTTCTATATAGTTATCTCTTTGAGTTTTACTGCTTTAGTTTATCTTCAAGTTGTTACCTTTGCTTTGGATTTGATATCCGAAGCCCTAAAACAATATAAACCAAATCTGTGCTTGGATAATGATGAATTATTGTTGTGTTAGATTCTATGTTTTCGCATTACAATCCATGTGGATACGATACTCTGCTTACCTTATACTTGTGCGTTTTTCGTGTTAGAAAAGTGAGCTTGCATGATTCTATGCTATATGTTGTGATTCCTGCTATCGTTATGTAATACCCCGTATTTCTATAGCAGAGATTAACTCATGATTAAGAGCTTATTAAAAAGGGCATTGCATCCTTAAGAAAGAGTTGGTTAAGTTAGAAGCCATTGCGTTAAGCTTCGAGTTGAGACGATAGAATTTCGGCAGATTTGGGATAGAATCTGAGATAAGATTCTTAAATCTAGTTGAACATAAGAAGACCTAGATTTAAATAGTCTTGAGATGATAGATACATGCTCAAATAAGGCTTGATTTCAGAAAATTGAGAATTTCAAAATTTACGTTTTTATGACGTCGGCGTTTGCCGATTAAGCTCGAATGAAGAGCAAAATATTTTAAAATGGTTTTTAAGGTCAAAAATATTTTTAATATGTATATTTTGATGTTTATGAGTAATTATTGAGGTTAAAAGTAAAGATTTAAAAGAGGTTGTTTTATCGGATAATTAGTGTCGATTTCTTGCGATAAAAACGTTGTACATTATTCTATAATATTTATAATTATTTTCTACAACAAAAGTGATTTTTATCTATTAAAGAAAATAAGAAAAAGAATGGAAAAGAAAATGTTTCTAGAAAGGGTGAATAATCACCCTAATAAAAGAAAATCAAAATTTAATTAATTATTACATAATATAAAGTATTAACTTTAGAACATTCTATCATATTTCTCCCTCATTTCTCTCCCTCACTCACGGTTACACACACTCACACACATATTTTCACACATTAATTTTCAGCATTTGGGGGTTGAAAAATAGGAAGATCCGACCGTTGGATTTTCGATCGGTCTTCGAATAAAGTTATAATCTCGTACCGAGAACACATTTACGGTTTGAAATTTTTAAAAACATGCCTATATGTTGAAATCATATTTTCGGTCCTATTGTATTGATTATGATTGATTATGTTTTATTGATTATTTATGAATATTATGATAGATTCGACGTCTACGTATTGTTTAACGTTGAAATTGTAAAGCATATGTTTATTATTTATAAATTCTTGTAATTTTCGAAAATAAGGGGTATGTTTGATCTTGAATATATGATGTTTATATGATTGAATTGTCTTCATATATATGTTATTAGATTGATATAAACGTGTTTGGAACAAGAAAAACGTTTGAAATCGAAACTATACAAAATTTCCCAAAAGGGCCGAAACCCTAAGTCCATATATTGTTGGATTTTTGATTTTATTTGATCATTTTGACTTCGTATTTGGATTCTATGATATGAATAAAGTCTAAAATGATTTATTCGGATTTTTCCGCCAATGTATTCAAAAACGGTAAAATTTTAGTTTGTCGGCGAAAATTTTGTTTTTAAAGCCAAAGCTTTGATCCTTATATTTCGTTGATAAAATGATGATATTTAAAGATAGTTGAGCATGTATATAGGTTCGTTGGTGTTAGATGACGTCTTACGGGAATTTTCAACGTTAGACCTAAAGTGACGTCTTAAGGGGATTTTCGGTTATTGGCTAAGATGAGATGATTGAAGCTTGTGGTTGAGTTTCCTATGCATATTGAGACATATGGTGATGAATTGATGGAGTTTGGGCTATGTTTGGTTGATCTGGTGTTGATTTGGCGATGCGTTTTATAAACGTTACGCTGCCGAATTTTCGATAGAAATTGTTTGTTAATAAGATGCTAGAGGATGCAATGACCCAAGTTTTGATAACCATAGTGTCTTAGATTTGATATTGAGAAGATATGGTTGTGTCAACGATTAAGATGAGTAATGTTTTTGTTTGACTCTTGATAGGCTTTTATGCCGTTCTATGAGGATAAGATATGGATAAAGGAAGAAATGGAATTGAAATTGGAAATTAGTTCCTTAGCTCTAAGGAACATCCAGGTGGGTATAAGTATTTTCTGTAATAATATGCTTATGCTTTTATATACTTTCAAATGATATGATATGCTTTGGCATGAAAAATAATATGAGATTTTATGATATGCATTTAATTGCATTGTTTTGAAAGTTGATTGACTTGCCAAATTTTTGAGCATGAGCATAAGCATAATGCACTACCTATCCACGGAAAAGAAAGAAAAGAAAGAAATTACCGACGTCGGGTATGACCGAAGTTGAGATCCTTCGGGACCAACTCGGGTATGTGAAGTTAAAGTGTGTTGAGGAGGAGGCCTACTCCTCGGATCAACACAAAGAAAAATACGTGGATATGGGAAGGAAAAGAAAGATGCATGCAGACATGAAACATGCATATGCATATGATATGATGATATGATGATATAATGTAATGAGCATGTATGAACAGAGTTTGAGAAGCATTATGCAGGTAATTTCAATAAAATCCCTGCATAAATTTATTTTATTTCAAGTCAAATTTATAACTCTAAAATTAAATTTTAAATGTTTTTGGCGTGTACCCACTGAGTGCATTTTGTACTCACGCCCTGCATATGTTTCTAAATATGCAGTTGAGTGGAGAGAATCTTGGTATCGAATGTCGCACGGGAGGAGCTTCTCCAAACAAATTGATTCATGATTATATTGAGAATCATTGAGGTTATTCATTTGATACTCACATGTTAAATGCCCAGAGAGTTATGTCTTCACACATAATTCTCAGCCACGTTTCCGTTGTCGAACTTTGACCTTTACTTGTTTATATGTTCTGCTATGAAGAATTGAGCATATTCAATGTTTTGTTATGATTCAAGATATTGATAATTCTATTGTGATAAATGTCCTCAACCGTTGTCCTTCTTGTTTGATTCTTTATTTTGGTTTGAGGACATAAAATCATTCTTCATTCAACTTTAGTTCACTTCTTGAGTCATAATGGTTCAATTTTATTCATGCTGAAAGTTGTTGTCACCTCTTCTCTTGACAAAATTTTGAGCCGTTGTTGTTAAATTTTCTTCCTAACCCCGAGTCACGGCCTAATTACCTGATTAGGTAGTCGGGTCGTGACAGAATGGTATCAGAGCAGTTTTGAGTTCTGAACCTGTGAGCCTTTGTAAAATTGTGCAATTTGTGCACAGTCTTGAAATCTGAGCAAGCAAATTCTTTCGAATCCTTGTACAGTTGTGTATAGTCTTAAATTCTACATTCAAGAATCCTTGTGAGTCTTGTGCAGTTTGTGCACTTTGAGCATATAAATTTCTTTGTCTTGACGACTGCTTGAGAAATTAAGTTTATGGAGTCAATTGTTTGACTCTATCTTGAGACTCTAAGTTATGGAATCGCTTGTTTGATTACGAATCGAAATATGAGTAAAGAGTCGGTTGTTCGTAAGAGAAGCTCAAAGATTCGATTCCGCCATCTCTAGCTCAACAGGTAAAGGCTTATGCTTATGATTATGGTTATCATAGTTGATGATTGAATATGTGTATGTTTAAAATGAATATTGCTTATTGAGCTGAAGTTGAAAAGAAATCATGAGAAAGAAAAGATGGCAGAACAATATGAATAAGTTTTCTACACGAGTTCGAGTATTGTTTTTATCTTCGATGACGAGGATCGTTTGGACAACTTAGAAGAGTACGACTTGTTTGTCGTCGTCCTGTTGTTGTTATCTTGTTGTCAACGTTACGTTGTCACCGTTTTGTTTATATTCGACAGCAAAGATCAAAGAGAATTTTTATCCATACGCATCAGACGAGTAGCTTACCTTGAACGAATTTCTCGTTTGACTCCATTGTTTGTGGAAAGAGACGTTTGAGCAAGACGTATCGAAATTTAATGGAAAATTTCAGTTGATTTCTTTATTGCCTAAAGAGTGGCAAGATTGGGTTGTTGCTGTTGCCATTGATTATATTGAGTCTGGTTTTGTTGATTTGAGCAAATTGATTTCCCAGACTCCTAGTCACTATCAAATTCCAATACTATTTACACTCGAGCCCCTCCTTTTGATTCATTTTACCTATTGTTAAATCTATCTCAGTTGTTATCAACTTCAATTTGTTGATAATTTTTTTTTCTTCTCTACTTAAGGTTGATGATGGTGAAAACTTTGAACCGTAGATGTTGATTCTTTTACTCCTGAGCATGATATTAGTACCTCTACTCTAGACATAGAGTTTTCTCTATCAAATGCTCAGTTATTTATGCCTGAATCTGATGTAAATCTTGTACAAATTGATTATTCTTAAATCGATATTGAAATTGCCCTTATTGATTTAGATTAATGCAATCAACCTTTCGCATCTCTTGAGATTCCTACATCGATTCAGTTCATTCTATTTTCTTATGTTTCCAAGATTTCTCCTTTGGAGATTTGAGAAAAGATTCAAGTCAGTTTATCGAGACCCCAAGTGTCTCGAAATTTTCGTGTATGAACCCAAGTGGTAACAGTTGTTGGCACAGCACAGCTACAACCCTAAACATTGGTCAATTGTCTTCTGTGACAGCCTTTCATGGATGAAATGGAAGCTGATAGTTGTAGAACATATCGGATGTGTTTTGCCAGAAATATCCAAGCACCTGTATACAAAACCCAAATGACAAAGTTTTTCCCTATTTTGTAAAGGGTCCTCAGAGATGTAAATTTCTTTCCTTGATGTCTATACGATCATTTTGCTATCCAACTGTTTCATTTCACATCAGAACTTGGTGATACGCAATTTTGAAGACCTTTGAGATCTGATTTTATTTGTTGATTGAAAACCTTTATCTTGTCTTGATAAGCAAAATATGCTGCATTTTGGTATCCTTCTGCAATGCAGTATATCACCCAGAAGAAGAAATTCTCATTTTGAAGATAAGAAAGTACAATTCTTTTCCCAAAATTTATTTGTACTTTCTTCCCCTTAAACCAATTGTAGAATGACAAAGTTTTCTGTGTAAGATCCTTTATTTCTAATGAAGTTGATAACCCGCTGCTATTAAGAATGAGTTTACGTCAGTGAACTAGTTTTCAAGTTTGGAGAACTCCGATTAAGAATATCCCATATGTATATCGTTAATGTTGAAGGATCGACAGTTTTGATGAAGAGTACGTCAGAAAGTTCTTTCCTCCGAGTACTTAAAGAATTTTACGCGGGAGCAATTCAAAGAAGAATTTTACGAAAAGTATCTACCTCAAAATTCTGCAAACAGAAAGAGATTTAGTTTGCGAGCACGAAGCAAAGAAAGAAGATTGTCGCATTATATGAGCGTGAAGTCTGAAGATTAATTCATGATGCTCTCGATAAAGTTAAAAAGATGAGAAGACATACGTGTCGGTTACCAAATTAAAGCGTGGGTGATAATCGATTGACTCACGAAATACGCTTATGTTATTTTGATCTTTATCACGTACGAAGCAGACAAGTTAGCTCAAGTATACATCGAAAGATGATACGTTTACATGGAGTGCTCATCTCAATCACTTAACTAGAGACTTCTAGTTTACATCTCGTTTTGGATGAGTTTATAATAAAGGTGGATACAAGATCGAATTTTAGTACAGTTTTAATCCGCAATAGATGATCAATTTAAATGGACCATCCAGACGTTAGAAGACAAGATCAGAACGACGATTTATATGGCGCTCTATGAAGTCTTTTACGATAGCAAGTGTAGATCGTTGTTTTATTTAAAACGTATTTGAAGAAGAAAGTGCTTGGACCAGAAGCGATTAAAGAGATGGTCGTGATCGTACGACAAGTAAAGACAAGAATCCAAGAAGTTATCGAGATGTATCGAACTGTACGAGATTTAAGAAAGATTGGCTAGTTGTCTATAGATTAGCATTTGCTCTGAGATTCGAAAATATTCGCGATGTGCTCTATATGTCGCAGTTACGAAGATATGTGTTTAATCCAAAACACATTATACATCAAGAGAACAAATGTTCGTGAACAAGATTTAAGCTATGAAAGAAAGCCAGAATGCGTCTTAAATCGACATGGAAGTTAAAGATCAATAAAGAGAAGTATTCTGAGCTTTTGCTGACGTACAAATTTCGAGGACGAATTTTTTTAAGGGGTGAGAATGTAATACCCCGTATTTCTATAGCAGAGATTAGCTCATGATTAAGAGCTTATTAAAAAGGGCATTGCATCCTTAAGAAAGAGTTGGTTAAGTTAGAAGCTTTTGCGTTAAGCTTCGAGTTGAGACGATAGAATTTCGGCAGATTTGGGATAGAATCTGAGATAAGATTCTTAAATCTAGTTGAACATAAGAAGACCTAGATTTAAATAGTCTTGAGATGATAGATACATGCTCAAATAAGGCTTGATTTCAGAAAATTGAGAATTTCAAAATTTACGTTTTTATGACGTCGGCGTTTGCCGATTAAGCTCGAATGAAGAGCGAAATATTTTAAAATGGTTTTTAAGGTCAAAAATATTTTTAATATGTATATTTTGATGTTTATGAGTAATTATTGAGGTTAAAAGTAAAGATTTAAAAGAGGTTGTTTTATCGGATAATTAGTGTCGATTTCTTGCGATAAAAACGTTGTACATTATTCTATAATATTTATAATTATTTTCTACAACAAAAGTGATTTTTATCTATTAAAGAAAATAAGAAAAAGAATGGAAAAGAAAATGTTTCTAGAAAGGGTGAATAATCACCCTAATAAAAGAAAATCAAAATTTAATTAATTATTACATAATATAAAGTATTAACTTTAGAACATTCTATCATATTTCTCCCTCATTTCTCTCCCTCACTCACGGTTACACACACTCACACACATATTTTCACACATTAATTTTCAGCATTTGGGGGTTCAAAAATAGGAAGATCCGACCGTTGGATTTTCGATCGGTCTTCGAATAAAGGTATAATCTCGTACCGAGAACACATTTACGGTTTGAAATTTTTAAAAACATGCCTATATGTTGAAATCAGATTTTCGGTCCTATTGTATTGATTATGATTGATTATGTTTTATTGATTATTTATGAATATTATGATAGATTCGACGTCTACGTATTGTTTAACGTTGAAATTGTAAAACATATGTTTATTATTTATAAATTCTTGTAATTTTCAAAAATAAGGGGTATGTTTGATCTTGAATATATGATGTTTATATGATTGAATTGTCTTCATAAATATGTTATTAGATTGATATAAACGTGTTTGGAACAAGAAAAACGTTTGAAATCGAATCTATAAAAATTTTCCCAAAAGGGCCGAAACCCTAAGTCCATATATTGTTGGATTTTTGATTTTATTTGATCATTTTGACTTCGTATTTGGATTCTATGATATGAATAAAGTCTAAAATGATTTATTCGGATTTTTCCGCCACGTATTCAAAAATGGTAAAATTTTAGTTTGTCGGCGAAAATTTGGTTTTTAATGCCAAAGCTTTGATCCTTATATTTCATTGATAAAATGATGATATTTAAAGATAGTTGAGCATGTATATAGGTTCGTTGGTGTTAGATGACGTCTTACGGGAATTTTCAACGTTAGACCTAAAGTGACGTCTTAAGGGGATTTTCGGTTATTGGCTAAGATGAGATGATTGAAGCTTGTGGTTGAGTTTCCTATGCATATTGAGACATATGGTGATGAATTGATGGAGTTTGGGCTATGTTTGGTTGATCTGGTGTTGATTTGGCGATGCGTTTTATAAACGTTACGCTGCCAAATTTTCGATAGAAATTGTTTGTTAATAAGATGCTAGAGGATGCAATGACCCAAGTTTTGATAACCATAGTGTCTTAGATTTGATATTGAGAAGATATGGTTGTGTCAACGATTAAGATGAGTAATGTTTTTGTTTGACTCTTGATAGGCTTTTATGCCGTTCTATGAGGATAAGATATGGATAAAGGAAGAAATGGAATTGAAATTGGAAATTAGTTCCTTAGCTCTAAGGAACATCCAGGTGGGTATAAGTATTTTCTGTAATAATATGCTTATGCTTTTATATACTTTCAAATGATATGATATGCTTTGGCATGAAAAATAATATGAGATTTTATGATATGCATTTAATTGCATTGTTTTGAAAGTTGATTGACTTGCTAAAGTTTTGAGCATGAGATAAGCATAATGCACTACCTATCCACGGAAAAGAAAGAAAAGAAAGAAATTACCGACGTCGGGTATGACCGAAGTTGAGATCCTTCGGGACCAACTCGGGTATGTGAAGTTAAAGTGTGTTGAGGAGGAGGCCTACTCCTCGGATCAACACAATGAAAAATACGTGGATATGGGAAGGAAAAGAAAGATGCATGCAGACATGAAACATGCATATGCATATGATATGATGATATGATGATATAATGTAATGATCATGTATGAACAGAGTTTGAGAAGCATTATGCAGGTAATTTCAATAAAATCCCTGCATAAATTTATTTTATTTCAAGTCAAATTTATAACTCTAAAAGTAAATTTTAAATGTTTTTGGCGTGTACCCACTGAGTGCATTTTGTACTCACGCCCTGCATATGTTTCTAAATATGCGTTGAGTGAGAGAATCTCGGTATCGAATGTCTTTGCGGAGGAGCTTCTCCAAACAAATTGATTCATGATTATATTGAGAATCTGTTGAGGTTATTCATTTGATACTCACATGTTAAATGCCCAGAGAGTTATGTCTTCACACATAATTCTCAGCCACGTTTCCGTTGTCGAACTTTGACCTTTACTTGTTTATATGTTCTGCTATGAAGAATTGAGCATATTCAATGTTTTGTTATGATTCAAGATATTGATAATTCTATTGTGATAAATGTCCTCAACCGTTGTCCTTCTTGTTTGATTCTTTATTTTGGTTTGAGGACATAAAATCATTCTTCATTCAACTTTAGTTCACTTCTTAAGTCATAATGGTTCAATTTTATTCATGCTGAAAGTTGTTGTCACCTCTTCTCTTGACAAAATTTTGAGCCGTTGTTGTTAAATTTTCTTCCTAACCCCGAGTCACGGCCTAATTACCTGATTAGGTAGTCGGGTCGTGACACGTTATTTACCTTCCTGGCATTGATTCATGATTCTTAGTGCTTATTTATATGTGTTGATTTCTGATCAATCTTGATGCATATCATAGTTACCAGTTAATCCTTAACCGTTTTAATTGTCAATCGATCTTGAAGGCATGATACGGATAAGCCTTGAGTCGTAACTAAGATAGGAACATTCGTAGGAAGAATATTCTTTGTGATCCTTTTTGGAGTTGCTTATTTTTCTCTAGAGACGTAACAGTAATAGGAAAAATTAGTAATCAACTGCCACAATTGTCGTAACTGCTATCATAGAATTAATAAGATGACATAGGAATAATTTGACGATTTGGAGTTATTAATTCAAGTTATATATTATTATATTTATTTATTCTTGCCAGAGTTAAGTTCTCTCTTTTTCTCCAGGTAGTATATGATTACAAGATCTCAGGGACCTCATGAAAAATATTTAGATCCCGAGATCGAAAGCACTCAGAGAAGGAGGAGACGAGAAAGGAGAGAGCAAGAAATGGCAAGAATTCAACAACGGGGTGTTCCTCCCAATGGGGGTATACCTCCCGAGCAGGCTGCACGTCTTCTGGCAGAGTTTACAGAGATGCAGTGCCAGATGGCGAATATGGGACTCCTTGTACCTGTTCTAGAGACGAGACCCCGAATGAGCAATTCCAAGGAGGCGGATGGGGCCCGGAAGTCAATGCAAACAATTTTGAGCTGAAACCAGCCCTAATCAGCATGGTTTAAGGAGAACAATTAGGAGGAGGAGTCACAGACTAAAGCCTCGCGATCGACCTAGCGACCGCGAGGTCGGCCGCGAGGAGATCCCATGTAGCGACCAGCGACCGCGAGAGCATGCTCGCGAGCTTCCTAACAAGCGAAAGTGCTACTGCCCGATTTCTCACGACCACGCCTAGCGGTCGCGAGTGAGGTCGTGAATCTAGCCGCGAGCGCGCACCCAGCAGGGACCCGAGGATGGCCGAGCGAAGATGATACCTCGCGACCGAGCTCGCGATCGCAAGCCCGGTCATGAAGCGTAGCGGCAGACGTAAAAATTAGGGTTTTCACCCTAAATCTATAAATAGGGCTCCACCCCCTCGCGCCCGCAACCTTCCCCAGTGCGATTTTAGACGTTTTTTCCTCAGTTTTTCTCTATTTTTCACATATTTTCACATTAGCTTTGATTTAGATTCATTCTAGTATTAGTTTTCCATCATTCTACATTAGTTCTACGGTTTGTTATCGCTTTGGAATGATTTCGTCCGAAGGAATTCCATCGTTTTCCCGTTTTCCGTTGTGTTTGGATACGAACCAAACCATTATTCTTCAGATGCTTCCCTACGGGTTTTATCAACTTAATTTCTGTTTTTATGTTTATTTCGTATTTTATTCCGTTAATTGTGTCTAGCTAATTTTCCGTTCTAATCCTAGGGTTTGCATGATTCTATCCTATATGTTGTGATTCCTGCTATCGTTATTTACCTTCCTGGCATTGATTCATGATTCTTGGTGCTTAATTATATATGTTGATTTCTGATCAATCTTGATGCATATCATAGTTGCCAGTTAATTACTTAACCGCTTTAATTGTCAATCGATCTTGAATGCACTATACGGATAAGCCTCGAGTCGAATCGAGATAGGAACATTCGTAGGAAGCATATTCTTTGTGATCCTTTTGAGTTGCTTATTTTCCTCTAGAGACGTAATGATAATAGGGAAAATTAGTAATCAATCGCACAATTGTCGAATCAAGTTGTTGGTTATTTGTGTGATCTTCCATCTTATCGGATTAAAATGGTTAATAATAAGTTGGATAAACATACGTTGTGGGTAGGATTAATGCATCCCTAGGGTTAGTCGTTCTTAATAGTTATCTCTTTGAGTTTTTACTGCTTTAGTTTATTTTCAAGTTGTTACCTTATTGCTTTGGATTTAATATCTGAAGCCCTAAACCTGTTCAAACCAAATCTGTGCTTGGATAATGATGAATTATTGTTGAGTTAGCTTCTGTGTTTTCGTGTTACAATCCCTGTGGATACGATACTCTGCTTACCTTATACTTGCGCGATCATGAGCTAACGTGGATACGTACATGAGCTAATGTGGCGGCAGCTGGGAGAGAGACCTTAACAATCCCCGGCAACGGCGCCAAAGGTTTCGGGGTCGAATTCATCATATAATTCATCATGTGAGGAGGCGACCTCCTTGCCCTTTCGTTTGTGGCCGTGAGCACGCGACATAATGTACCTAAAGAAAAGTCAACGTTAGCTCATGTACTTATTAAAAAAAAATGAAAGAAAACACAAGCGGCAATCCATAGCAATATATAGACCTCCCCCTAACTTATACTTAGTAGAATTCCTCCCTTATGCTAACACATGATCTAACAAGGTGAAGCCAAGGAGAGAAAATGCATACACACTTAAACAAGCATGAAAAATAGAATTCGGGAGTGCCTCGCGGCCACCCTCACGGTCACAAGGGCGGTCGTGAGGTAGCATATCGCGCCCGCAAATAAGCACGCGAGGACGCTCGCGCCCGCTGTTCAACCAAAAGTATACTCTCAATTGACTCGCAATCGTACGAGGTGTTATAGTAGGGAAAGTTAACCCTAGTCGTCTCTCAAGGAAAACTTAACAGGGCCTAGTGTTCGTGTTGCTCACAGAAAATGATTAAATCCTAAACACTCTAATACCAACTTGAGTTTTTGAGACATACGAGAATTCAAATACGAGAATCAAACAGCAAACCTAAGCCAGGGTTTGTCAATCCCGAGCTAAACTAATTAAGCAATAGATCTAAACTAGAGGTTGTCAATCCCTAGTTGAACTATGAAAGCGACAAATCAAAAGCGATAGCAATTCTATTATTCATAGGGTTTGTCAATCCCTAATCTAAATCTAATTGCACATAAACTATAACTATCAATCATCCAACAAGAACTTGAAATAATCGAAAGCAAGAAATCATAGCAATATAAATCAACGGAACAAGAAAACAATCCACTGTCACTATGGAATTGAATTCAACATAAACCATCTAACAATAAACTATGAAATTTAATCCGAAAGACTGATAAATCCCAAAACATATATTGATAAATAAATCATTTGAATGATGACAAAGAGAATAGGAATTAAAACAAGGATTGTATCTGCTATGTTGCCTGAGGAATCGTCGGAAGAAATCAAGATCGTCACTGAAAGAATGGTCAAGCGAGGCGCGCGTTCCAGAAGAAAAAGGAAGAACTCAGAACAAAAATACGGACCCGAGACTGAACCCTAAGCGCGTAAATTTATATTAAATGAATGTGAGCGCCGGATGAGAATGAGCGCAGGTTCAGAAAAAGTTCTGACTTGAAAGTGAGCGCTGGCAGGGGTTGAGCGCCGCTCAAAACTCATCGCTTTGAAATGAACGCCCGCCGGGTTGAACACCGGCTAGAGAAGGTTCGCCACAAATGAGCGCCGCTCATTGTGAGCGCGGTTAAGCGAGCATGGTGCGCGACGGGCGAGGGCTGGCCGAGCGGGTTCTTAGTTCCAGCTACCGGAGAACGTGCACGGAGATACGCGACAGCGAGCGCGAAGCGCGCGGGCGGGTGAAACGCGCGGATGTGTGCGGACGACGGGCCAACGTGCACCGGGCTTGCGCGGCTGGGCGGCGGGGCGACGCTGCGCGTGGGCCAAGTCACGCGTGAGTCAGCGAGGCGAGGCGGGTGAACGCCAGCGCAAAATGAACGCGCGCGAATTGGAGTGAGCGCGCGTCATCGTCGCGCCGGAGGGATGGAAGGCGGAGCGGGCGAGGAGAGTGCGGGTGAGATGAGTGCGGGCATGGGCGCACGGAGGCCAAGCGCTAGCCGGGTCGAGCGCTACCGGGTTGAACGCTGCTGAGCGCACCGTTGGCGAGTGAGCAGCTACCGGAGAAAAGAGAGAAAATTAGATCCGCAAACAAAATAAAATAAAATACAACTTGAATTAATAATTCAATTGTCAAGTTATTCCTATATAATCTTAACAATCCCCGGCAACGGCGCCAAAATTTGATCGCTCACTTTTCTAACACGAAAATGCGTAAGTATAAGGTAAGCAGAGTATCGTATCCACAAGGATTGTAATGCGAAAACACAGAATCTAACTCAACAATAATTCATCATTATCCAAGCACAGATTTGGTTTTAAAGGTTTTAAGGCTTGGATATCAAATCCAAAGCAAAGGTAACAACTAGAAAATAAACTAAAGCAATAAAATATCAAAGAGATAACTATTAAGAAAGACTAACCCTAGGATGCATTAATCTTATCCACAACGATGTTTATCCCGCTTATTATTAACCATTTTAATCCGCATAAGATGGAAGATCACACATATAACCAACACGACAATTGTGGCGGTTGATTACTAATTTTCCTATTATCATACGCCTCTAGAGGAAAATAAGCAACCCAAAAGGATCACAAAGAATATGCTTACTACGAATGTTCCTATCTCGCCATTCGACTCGAGGCTTATCTCAGATCATGCATTCAAGATCTATCGACAATTAAACGGTTAAGTAATTAATCGCAACTATGATATGCATCAAGATTGATCGAAATCAACACATATAAATAAGCACCAAGAATCATGAATCAATGCCAGGAAGGTAAATAACGATAGCAGGAATCACAACATATAGGATAGAATCATGCAAACCCTAGGATTAGAACAAAAAATTTAGCTAGACATAATTAACGGAATAAAATACGAAATAATCATAAAAACAAAAATTAAATTGATAAAACCCGTAGGGAAAAGTCTGAAGAAAAATGGTTGGGTTCGTATCCAAACCCAATGGAAAATGGGAAAACGATGGAATTCCTTCGGACGAAATCGTTCCAAAGCGATAACAAACCGTAGAACTAACGTAGAATGATGGAAAACTAATACTAGAATGAATCTAAATCAAAGCTAAAGTGAAAATATGTGAAAATAGAGAAAACCGAGGAAAATGTTTAAAATCGCTCGGAAGGTTGGGCGCGAGGGTAATGCCTTATTTATAGAATTAGTATTTGAAACCCCACTTTGAGATCGCCTCACGCCACGACGGGGCTCGCGGTCGCGAGCTCGGTCACGAGGGAACATCCCCGCTCGGACGTCTCTCGTCTTCTCGACAGGAACGCTCGCGCTCGGGGCCTCGCACCCTTTCTCGCGACCGCTAGGTGTGGTCGCGAGAAATCGGGCAGTAGCTCTTTCGCTCGTTAGGAAGCTCGCGGGCACTATCTCACGGTCGCTGGCCACGCCCGCGTTGCATGTAGTTTCCTCGCGGCCGACCGAGCGGTAGCTAGGTCGGTCGCGAAACCTTATTTCCGCGAAAAACTCCTCTCGCGCTCGGGCTAGCGGCCGCGAGGGCGGTCGCTAGGCCGAGCTTTTGTCCTTCGTCTGCTCGTTCTTCGTTCCATACTTTGGTTTTCAACTTATAAGCCTACAAAACACCAAAACGGAACCCAAGAGAAGTATCTTCCAAGAATATGTAAAAGCATTGAGATCTAAGACATAAACGCACTTTATCGATCTAAAATCATCTTTAAATATCAACAATAAGCGTGTAAAATGCACGTTTATCAGTACTGCGCAAGCATATATCTCTTCACGTAATTACTCAAATTATGAGGTACCGGAGTAGTCTCGTTATATGTAAAAGGAGCGCCTCGCAGCTCACTAAGATCAATCATCTTAGGTCGTATCTGATCTTGCCCAGGAACTGGTCGTCCATCATTATTAATGATCCCTAAGTTCACTGACAGACCAGTAGGGATTTGGCACAAGGTTATCCGACATTTCTTACGCCGCTGGACCAGCTGCAAGTGGTCCCAAATAAAGAATGTCGGCGAAATCTTTGTCTTCTTTACAGCACATGTGAGCAAGATGACCTCAGCAGTATTGACCTTATTGGCCTGCTCATTTTCGAAAACATTGAATGCTATAAATTTATGGACCATTGCCAATGCTTCATCCTTGATAAATCCACTCGGCATTCCAACAGATGACCAGTTATTAAACCATGATAATTCCTGCCAAGCTTATCGAACATTGAATGAATGAGGTAAAACACGAGCACCAGAAGTGGGAAATCCAAACACACCCTTCATAATACGAGGTGTTATAACATACTCTTGCCCCAACAGACTACAAGACAAGGAATCGGATTCATCATCAATACACATCGTACAATAGAATGCAATCAACAATGGGTTGTAACCAGGTATATCCATCATAGCATATTAAAGCAACCCCAAATTCTTCAAATATTTCTTAACCCTATCCTCAAGACCACTTTGCATCAATTGCCAGTTGAATTGACGCGGAGGAGTGATAACTTGAAATGCAAATCGGCGATAATGTGTACCTTCCACCGGATTATAAATTGGGAAAGTGGCAGAGTACATTATATTGATATCCACCTCTGGTTCCTCCATAGGAACATCGTCGGCTCGAGGATGACGGGAACTGGACCCGACAGCATTCTTAGTCCGATCCATGGTGAAATGCATGCAAGAGGGTACTGTAAAGAAACATCGGACAGAGAAGCGAGCGTTGGGACAAAACACCGGACGGAGAAGCGGCGCCGGATGGAGGCGAGGCGAAAGCTGACGCCCTGGCGCGCGACGCTTGAGAAACGTCGACGGGAAGGTGGACTGGATGTTGAGGCGCCGGATGAGTGGAAACACGGATGGAGGCGAGGCGCACGGCGCTGGATGTGGAAACGCCGGACGAGCGAGTGAAGATTGGGCGCGGCTATGGAAGCGGTGAAACGCCAGACGGACGAGAAAGGAGGCACTCTGAGGTTGAGTCCGGTGGTGGGATATAGCTCTGGACGGAAAGGATGAAGAGGCGACGAGAGAGGCGGCGTCGGACGGAGGAGAAATCTCGCTCGAGAGAGAGGTCATGAGAGAGAGGAAGAGTTAGGGGCGCGAAGAGAGGTTAGAAACCCTAGCTCACGTAAAATATATATATATATATATATATATATATATATATATATATATAATTAATTTATTTATTTTTTTAGAACGATAAAATTAAAAAAGGACCCAGCACCGGTTTCATGGCGTCCGGTCGGGTCACCATCGCCCGTGTTTTGTTTCGCACCCAGCGCCGGTTTCACCGTGTCCGGCGCTGGGTGTGCTCTCTACCCAACTTTTGATTATCAACCCGCGTCCGCCCTTCGTCGCGTCCGGCACTGGATGAGCCTCCTAACCAATTTGTTGATACGTACCTAATGCCGGTTTCATCGCGTCCGGCGCCTAGGGTACCTCCCTAGACATGATTTTGCCTGCTTCGACTTTTTCGATCATATTTCAATTCTAGATAAAATTACTCCTCTTCCTGCACCACACAAAACCACAAAAAGATCAAAACACAAACAAAGACAAAACCGAAAGAAAACACGAACAAAACATAAAGAAACGTGGGTTGTCTCCCACGAAGCGCTTGTTTACTGTCATTAGCTTGACAAGAATAAATTATGACGACTAAGGGTCAGTGACGGAAATAGATTCCACCGTGACGGAGGTTGGACCCCCTTCAACATAGGGCTTCACACTTTGACCATTGACCTCGAACGATTCATCTGAACCTTCTTTAGTGAGCACAACCGAACCATACGGCTTCACTTCCTTGATAATGAACGGGCCACTCCAACGAGACTTCAACTTCCCGGAAAAAGTTTCAGTCGGGAATTGAACAATAAAACCTTCATACCAGGCTTCAAATCCTTGTGCACAATGTGTTTGTCGTGGATGGCCTTCACCTTTTCTTTGAAGATTCTGGCATTGTCATATGCCTTATTACGTAATTCTTCAAGCTCCGAGAGTTGCAACATCCTGCGCTGGGAAGCATCATGCATCTCCAAAGAAATGGTTTTAATGGCCCACATGGCCTTGTGCTCAATCTCCACCGAAAGATGGCACGCCTTCCCAAACACCAAACGATAAGGACTCATCCCAAGAATACTTTTGTATGCGGTGCGGTACGCCCATAGTGCATCGGGTAGTTTGGTGGACCAATCCTTTCGAGTAGGTTGGACCATTTTCTCTAGAATCCCCTTGATTTGCCGATTGCTAGTCTCGGCTTGTCCTGATGTCTGTGGGTGGTAAGGCGTCGCCACCTTGTGGTTAATCCCACTCTTCTTCATCAACTTCTCGAACAACTTGTTGCAAAAATGCTTTCCTCCATCACTAATGATTGCTTTGGGAAAACCAAACCTGCAAAGTATATTCTCCTGCACAAACTTCAAGACGATATAAGAATCACATGTCCTAGTGGGGATATCCTCGACCCACTTGGACAAGTAGTCAACAGCAAGCAGAATATATTCAAAACCAAAAGACTTAGGGAAAGGTCCCATAAAATCAATTCCCCACACATCAAAAATTTCTACAACAAGAATATTATTGAGAGGTATCTCATTCCAGGCACCTATAGATCCCGTCATACCGGCATCGATCACAAGCACGTAGAACGCTACGCCCTCAACAATGATGGCCAGAGAACTCGATCGAGGACATTGAAAGCGGTCTTTTGTCTGCTGAAATGCCCTCCATAATTACCATTGTGGCATCCTTCCAACAATTGGGATTTCTCTTCCTCGGGCACACATCGACGGATCACATCATCCTTCCCGAATTTGAGCAGATATGGCTCGTCCCAGAAATATTGCCTGCACAAGGTTAGAAAACGCTTTTTTTCACGAAGGTTAGATCGTCTCATCTCCCACAAGCAAGATAATTCACAATGTCAACAACCACGGGAAGATGAGACCGCAAAAGCATTTTCATAGGGAAGTCATTAGCAACAGTCTCATGCAAGAGTCTAACACTCGGGGATTGAAGACGAGACAAATGATCAGCCACACAATTCTCACTCCCTTCCTATCCCGAATCTCTAAGTCGAATTCTTGAAGGAGAAGAACCCAACGGATCAACCTAGGCTTTGCTTGAGGTTTGGTTAACAAGTACCTTAAAGTCGCATGGTCACTATGGACAATTACTTTAGAACCTATGATATAAGAGCGAAATTTTCTAAAGCAAATACCAAAGCTAACATTTCTTTTCGGTGGTCGTAATTCACATGCATGATTCAAGGTAGAACTAGCATAGTAAATTACACGGAGCATCTTATCAACACGTTGACCTAAAACAGCCCCTACAAAGATGATTGCTAGCATCACACATGATCTCAAAATGTTCATTCCAGTCGGGCTACAACCACGGGGCACTAGTCAACTTTTCTTTCAACACGTAGAAAGCATGCATACAATCATGATCAAACACAAAAGGCACATCTTGGGCAAACAAACGACACAAGGGTTGAGAGATTTTTGAAAAATCCTTAATAAACCTACGGTAGAAACCCGCATGCCCTAAGAAACTCCTAATCCCCTTAACGTCAACAGGTGGTGGCAATTTCCCTATAACATCAATTTTAGCCCTATCCACCTCAATCCCATCATGAGAGACCAAGTGCCCAAGTACTATACCGCTCTTAACCATGAAATGACTCTTTTCCCAACTTAAAGTTAAATGACTCTCGACACATCTATTAAGCACATGATCATTTTTTGCCAAGCAGTCATCAAACGAGGAGCCAAAAATAGAAAAGTCATCCATAAATACCTCCATGTAGTCGTCGATCATTTCTGAGAAGATGGACATCATACACCGTTGGAAGGTTCCAGGTGCATTGCAAAGGCCAAACGTCATACGGCGGTAAGCAAATGTCCCATACGGGTTCATGAACATCATCTTGGATTGGTCCTCCGGAGCTATGGCAACCTGATAATAACCAGACAAACCGTTAAGAAAATAATAAAACTCGTGACCGGCTAACCTATCAAGCATTTGATCAATGAAGGGTAGAGGGAAGTGATCCTTTTTGGTGACGGCATTCAGCTTCCGGTAGTCAATGCACATGCGCCATCCCGTGGTGGCTCTGACCGGCACCAACTCCCCCTTGCTATTCTCAGATACAGTGATGCCCCCTTTCTTTGGCACTACATGTACGGGGCTCACCCATTCACTATCGGCGACAGGAAAGATGAGGTCTTCGCCTAGGAGTTTGTAGATCTCCTTCTTCACTACTTCAGAAATCACAGGGTTCAACCTCCTTTGACCGTCTCTCGTCGGCCGAGCTCCTTCTTCCAAGGTGATGCGATGCATACATGTGGCGGGGTTAATACCACGGATATCAGCCAAACTCCACCCGAAGGCAAGCTTGTTCCTCTTCAAACACCAATCAACGATCTTCCTCATATCGAGCCAAAGTCGAGGAGATGATCACCGCTTGGCTCTCCCTTCCTCTAGGAACACATACTTCAAATACGCTGCAAGCTCCTTGAGTTCAACAGGTGGCTCGGGGAAGCTTGCCAGCTCACGTGCTAATTCTTGCTCGTCGGCCGATCCCATGAAAACCTTTTCAACTATGTGTGCCTGCAAAAATACATTCTCGACCAAGGGCTCAATAGCATCGACAAAAGCACAATCATCAATATAATGAGCAGTAGGGGCATTAAGGCTATCTCTCATAGAAAATGTAATCGTGGTCCCGAAACAGTGATCTTAATAAGACCACTCTTAACATCTATCATGGTATTAGTGGTGGCCATAAACGGTCTACCGAGGAGAACAGTGTGAGACCTACAATCCTTCCGTACATCGCCAACTTCCAAGACCATAAAATCCATCAAAATTATTAGACCCCCCACATTAACCATAACATTTTCCACTACCCCCTTGGGGTATCTTATAGATCTATCAGCTAATTGAAGGGTCATGCCAGTGGGTTTCAACTCCTTAAGACCTAATTCTTGAAAGATAGAATAAGGCATCAAATTAATTCCCGCCCCCAAATCAAGCATACCTAAGGCCTCTTTCCCATTCCCCATAGCAATCTCAATGATAAAGCTACCTGGATCGCGAAGCTTGGGTGGAAAAGGAAGTTGCATGATTGAATTAGCCATCTCGGAGACGACCACATTGGCAATGTCTCCCCAGTTCCTCTTCTTGGAGGTGAGCTCCTTAAAGAATTTGACATAGGCGGGGACAACCCAGATGACGTCCAGCAGAGGCAAGTTGACGTGTACTTGAGACAGCAACTTGTAGAAATCGCTGAACTGTTGGTCCTGCTTGGCATTCGTAAACCGATGAGGATAAGGGACCCGGGGCTTGAACAATGTCTTTGTAGATTGTCCCGGCGGAACATAAGGATTGGCTGCTTTGTGCAACTCACTCTCATCTTTCTTCTCGGAAACCTCTTCTTCAACATTAGGTTGCTCAACGTCGACAAGGGTGCCGGTGAAGGTACTGGAGTCGGCATAGTCACCATGTTATCGATAACCATTTCACTTCGGAGCACCGTCACGGCATGAGCTTGATGAACTTGCCCGGGCAACTTGTTCCTCTCACTCTGCTTCCTCATCTCATTAATAGAAGTGGCAATCTGACCCATAGTTTCCTCAAGACACCTCATCGTCGCCTCCGTACTGTCGATCCTCTGATTGTTCTTAGCGATGTAGGTGTCGAGAGAATCATCAGCAGGAGTCCGCTGAGATTACGGGGGGTCGCGTGGAAACTGTTGAGGTGGCGGAGGCTGCTGAGGGTATTGCTGTGGCGGCGGCTGAGGGTACTGCTGAGGTGGCGGTGGCTGCTGCTGGTAAGAATATTATGGGAATGACGGCTGTCGATATGACTGCTGAGGATAATGATACTGCTGACCATAAGTCTGCTGCTTCGGTGCATACTTGGCCGTGTCTTTAACGCGATGGTATCTTGTTGTGCGGAGAGGCATCGAGTCTGTGTGTTTGAACCCGAACCCTGACCTTGGTTCTAATTCTTCCATCTAGAGTTGTACTGCGGCTGGTTTTGCTCATAAGTCGACCTCGGCTCATAAGGTGGTCGAGGCTGCAAACCTTACATAGAATAAGCCTCTACTCCTCCTTCATAGACGGGTGCTCCCATATTAGGACAAATATATGTTGTATGTCCCATTTCCATGCAAATTCCACAAGGATGCATAGAGAAATCCTGTGGAGGTGCGCCGAACTCCTGCGAAGGAGCAGCGAACTCCTGGGGTGGTGAAGGGAACTCAGTCTACTTCATCTTCATCTCGTTCATCTTTCTCATAAGCTGCGCCATCTGCCTCGTCAATTCCGATCCTGTCTCCACTGAGTTGACAGAAGATCGGGAGGGAATTGCTCGCCATGACGTCAAAGATCTCGTCAAGAGCCTCGGCTATGATATGAGCTATGTTTCCCCCTGCTGCGTCGTCGACCTTTTCCTGATCGGATTTTAGGATCCCGTCATAGAAGAATTGGCACAATAGAACCAATGGGAAGAAGTGATGTGGGCATTGCCTCAAGCTCTTTGAATCTTTCTTTGCTTCATGGAACGGCTCATCTAGATCCCGCCAACGCCATAATTTTTGATCAAGATCCTTGGTCTTCTTCTGCGGATAGAACCTCAACATGAACTGCTCCACCATAGAGTTCCAATTTGTCAGAGAGTCGGGAAAGCTCATAAGCCAAGACTTGGCTTTATCCTTCAGAGAATAAGAGAAACAGCGCATCTTCAACTGCTCTTCGCTCGGCCAAACAGGGAATGACCGCACCACTTGATTATACTCTCGATAAAGCTTAAGGCATCCTCATTTGCCATGCCATGAAAAGTGGGAATGAGGTTGAAATGATTTGCTTCAACTCATACCCGTGCCATGGGCACACAACACGATAGATTTGTAGTCTCCCCTATCTTAGGGCGGAAGTAATCCCCATCAGGCGAGGGGTAGCGTTCCCGTCATGATTGTTGTTCACATTCTCATGGTTATTGTTTCGTCGGTCACCCATGATCCTCAGTGGGGATTCTTCAAACAAAAGATTCGCTATGGTAGTAAATCCTCCTTCAAGCGTGAGAGAACTATCCTCACAGAAGCTATCACAATCGGAGTGATCGAACTCCGTCACACAAGGCAGTCGCGGTTTCCTTGGCTTGCGAGTATACTTCAACGGGGATGCCAATCTAGGAGTTAGACTTCGGCGTCCCTCAACAAACGAGATCAAACGCAACTGCGGTACAAAATAAGAAAGGCAAGGAGAAGAATAAAAATGAAAAACAGGTAACATAAGAAAACGCCTAAAGTTTTCCCCGACAACGGTGCCAAAATTTGTTTCGACTCAAAGACCGGACGCTGCTCAGTCACGGCGCCTGGGAGCGCACCAGTCGGACGACACCAAGCGCTTATACGCGAGTCTTCTTCGATGCCAGCGACGCGATGCGCAAGACCCAAATACGGCTACGTCGAGTCCGGCGCTTGGGTGCACTCATTATGCATGAAATGTTCAAACGCGATCATTCCCTACACAAAACACAAACGGATATGATTCCAACAAAAGATATTCAAATATAACCAAAAAGGAATCAAATCGTCAAAAACAAACAAAGAGAAACAAAACAAAAACATACAAAACAAACACCAATCTTCAATAATTTAAAATTACCGAAAATTCTAGGCACATTTACTAATGGGTTAAAATTTTATTTGATGGTATTGAGTTGATAAGTAAATTCTATAGTATGCTAGGAGTATAACATGATTTTATTGGAATTTATTGGATACGTATGCTAATTATTGTTAATTATCGTAAACGTAGCAAAATAGTTAAGCATGCGTTTAATTTTAATGGTAAATGATGCTATGATAGTTAGTTAAACTATAAGCTTGGAATGAATGGTTATGATTGTGATGAATGAATGGAACACTTATGCACACATACACAATGATTGTGTATTATGTTAGAAATTAGGGTTTTCTAATGCTTTAGTATAGTTTATGTTGTGTATGGTATCGTATGGTGTTGAATGGTTATGTTTATGTTGTGTTGTAGTAGCCCAAAAATTTTTAGTATTAATTAATGCCTAATTAAGTATGACTAGGGGTTTAAAAGCTATTAATTTCATAAGAAGGTATATAGAAGTATAGAATGGGTTATTAATCGATAGAATTATTTCTCAATTGAAGGATATGAGATTAGAAAGTGTAGAGATTAATTAGAAATGAATTTTATTATGATAAAATGTGAATTATGTGAATTTTTATGTGTGTTTGAATAAAAAAATACTATTAAATAGAAATTGTGCTATGAAATGCATTAATTATTTTTGCATGTTAATTTTCTTATAAAATGAGAGGAATTATTGTTCAAGCTATTAATTGCTTGAATAAATTATTTTATTATTATCATTTAGTGATAAAGGAATTATTGTTATAATTTTTGAAATTTAGGAATTAATCATAATTAGTTGAATTTTTAATATATGAAAGAATTTAATTTATGTTATATGAAATTAATTTTAACTATGGATGTAAATTGTTTTGGATTCTAATATTTATTAGAAATATAGTTATATATATATAAGGATATTAAGTTATAATATTAGCAATATTAGAGGTATAATTATCAATTTTGGAAATTTGTGTTAAATTGTGATAAAATGAAAACTTAATGTACATTTAAATGTACATAAACATTCTAGAAATTTCAAAATAACATAAGATCACCCTCAACCCCCATTTCCCCTCCATTTTTCAGCACACACACAAGAACACACACAAGTTTTATTTTCACATTTTAATCCTTAACTAAGTGGAAAATTAGTGAAATTTTACTCCAAGCAAGGTAATTACTTTATTTAAGCTAAGTTTATGTGATTTAAATTGATGAATATTATGTTCTAAATACTTATGGTTTTCGAAAATTAGGAGGTTGATTTTAAGGTTGATTTGTTTAAATTTTGTTATGTTTATTGAATTAATTATGTTTATGGAGTTTAATTAACATATGCTATTGTTTTAAATTCTTTAAATTCATGAAGTTGAAAAATTAAAGAATCACTCATAAACCCTAAATTTTTGTATATGAATTTTATGATGGGATTTAGTTTAATTGAGCTTACATATATGCTTAGGGATGAATATAAACATCATATGATCAAAGAAATTAAAAGTTAAACCATGCTTGTTTAATTCTTGAAATTTTCGAAAACTATAGTTGATGGGAACTTAAGGATTTTGATTTTATTTGATCAATTTAACATGATATTTATGCTTAGGGATATAAATAATGCATAACATGAATTTATAGGAATTTAATTCAACTATATACAAAATGTATAAATTTTCAAAAATGAAGGGCATGCCATGAACTATGATTTATTTTATTTGATACATTTGATATGATATTTGAGATCTATGATAAAAATAATGGTTAAGTTGAATTTATAGGAATTTATGAACATAAAATATAAAATTTGAAAAATTAAAGTTTAGCAAAGTTATTATTTTATGTGTTGAAATTGAGTTAAGAATGGAAGTGAACTTGGATTGATGATCATTGATGCTATATGAGTATACTTATAATATAATTGATATCAAATGGAATGTAGATGGTAAAATTTTTGAAATTTTCTATATATGTAGTTGAAGGGCATTAGGCGATTAAGTTGTAAATGCATGAGTTTAAACTTGTTTTAAGTTCTTATATGTATATTTAAGTATATGTTGATGATATTGGGGAGTTTGGGATGAAATTGGACGAGTTTGGTTTAATTGGGCTATTCCTATTATGAACGTTACTCTGTCGAAATTTCGGTAGAAATTTTTATCAATAAGACGTTATGAGAAATTAAGCAATAGATTTTTAATAAACAAGTGAAATATGGTTACTTGAAGTCATTTAAATTCTTTAATCATAGTATATTATCTAAATCCATAAGTTATTAAAGATTGAACTATGAAAGGATATAATAAGTTTAACATAATCTTCGATTAGTTAAAACTAGGATTTAGTGATAATGTGTTTAATGAGTAATTAAGCTTGCTAAATACAATAATAATCTTGTTTTGACAAGGAACGAGCAAAGGGACTCGGGAAGTAAAAGACGAAGGAGCAAATATTTTGGAATAGACGTCGTAAGGTGGGTAATGCTTTGCAAATTATTTTATGTAGCAAACTTGATTATATGCTTGAATTTGTTGCTATCATGAATTATTACAAATCACCACATTATGAATATGTTGAAAATGAATGTTTTACCACATTGTGGGTATGACGACAATTTACCTATCTACGGTAGGAAAATATTATGTACTGTGCACAGGTTTATGGCTATGAGCTTGCAAATGTAGGCCGGTCAAGGTATTGGGGAGGAGACCTACTTCCCATTACCGGATGACGTAGATAGGGTATGACCGTAGTTAAGATCCTTCAGACCAACTCGGGTATGTGATGCCGGTATGTTTAAAAAAATGAAATTTTTGTGATATGATATTGAATGTTTCTTATGAAACAATTATTCAAGTTGTTTATTCAATGTTTACTTAAATTGAAATTATAAGTTTGAAAATTTTGTTGACAATTACCCACTGAGTACTCTTTGGTACTCATACCCGAAAAATGTTTTAATTGGTGCAGGTTGAGCATGGAAGAGATGTGGGCTTGGACTGAGCTTAGTTGACTCCTTTTGTTGTAAATAGTTGAGCCTGAATGTTGTGTCTTCATACATAACATTCACTACTCTTCCGCTGTCAACTTTTGCAAACTGAAAATCATACTTTTGAGAAACTTTGTAAATGTTTCGAATATGTGTATATATGTATTGTGGAGGTTGTGTTCTCACTTATTGTTATTGCTGTTGTTGGTTATCTTCTGTATGCAGGTTGGCTTATCCATATTTTAAGGGTTATATAGTCCGTTTGTCGAAAATTTATTTCCATTAAACCTGTTCATTTGTCCAAAATTTTAATGTCTTAACAAGTCAAGGCCTGATTAGTTAGTTAATCACATAATTAATTGGTCGGGTCGTGACATGTGCCGACAAACAAAACCCCAAAGGTAAAAACATAATACTTTATGTACGAGAATCAAAAAGAAATCGACAATTCGATAACTTAAGTAGGAATTAATGAGAATCGAAGTTAGACACGAATTAGGGTTTCTCTATTAGTAATAGGATACTCAAACGTAAGTTCCTAAGTTAAAGAAACCAAAAGCCGAGTTACAACGTTAATACTGAACAACGACAACCTAATACGATGTTAGATTGAGCGTTAAGACAACTCGACAACGAATAGCGATTATATAACTTATATAATCTCCGATGAGTTAAGAGAAATAAACAATGTCGTAAAGTTAAGCAAGGATTCGAACATAAGATGTCAATCCTTATGTCTCAAAGGTCGAGTTAATATTCTCGAAGAATTCATCTATTCCTAAGTACTTACTTATATGATAGCATGTGCTCACTTGAATCATAATTCAAGACTCCCATTTTATTTGTCGTGTTAATACGATAAATCGTCAAGCATAACCTACTAGGACGTAACTATAATTGTTAAGTCTAGTTAGTGGCTTGAGAATATCCTAATTTACCAATCATAACTTGAGCACCAACAATCTATAACATAATAACGTTAGAAGAACACTAAGGTTAGAGTCGATGATAGACTCAGAGTATGTGATTCATAAGTTGAGGTTCACCTACGAATGACGAAGTAATATAGTTTGGGAATTGAGAATGTAAGATAATAGAAATTATCTTAAAACTATCACATGAAATCATAAAGAAACCCTAATTGGAAACTTTAAGTCGCAATTTATAAATGACCCTCGATCAATAGAAAGAATATAAGAAAGGCTATTTTCTTATGAAGGGTTTGATCGTGCGTAGTTGTTGAGGAAGGACACTCACACCCTACCCGCTTAGAACTATTAACTTCGGATTAGCAGGTGGGCTCTCTTGAAACAAAAATGACATGCATGTCTATCTTAAAGCATGATTTACAAAAGCTTTATGAAATATTATTACATGAACTGTTATTGACTGCCAAATGTTTACGTTTTGTTGTTCCCTATCTGAGATTGGTATATCCAATGTGGTATGTGAATGAGTTGGTCCACCAACGTTAAAAAAGGGTAACGATCGGATCCGACTTAGTTGAGCACTAACTCGGATTATGTACACGTGTGACTGTGTGTTAAGGTTAGCTACCTCGACCGGTCACGGCGACTATGTGTAGGTGGCCACCTCCATAGTGCGTGAATGAATGAATGAATGAACATGAATGAAATAGTTCGACCGAACAGTTTTTGAAAATGAAAGAATGTTTGATAGGCATGAGTCTTTTAACCAAAATCCTCATGTGCTATTGTGGGCAGTTTAATAACTTTAACAAAGAAAATGTTTTCGACAATGAGTCCACTGAGTACTTTTGTACTTAGCCATGCATCTCGTTTTTGATGTGCAGGTTGAGCAGGGATTGATGATGCGTGCGAGGTGGTGCAGAGTGGGAGTTGTTTTGTTGCTTTAATAGAAGGATTTCTAGAACCCTAGGCATGTATCGTCATATGCATGTACACACGTTTATTCTGCATAACTCTGATATTATTTTTGTATCTTGACTATAATTGCTTTCCATTATCGTATTGAACATGAGGTCGTACCTCGTTCCTCGTACTACACCCTGATTGGGTTATATTTGAATATCGAACCTTTTGGCAAGTCCTTATGTGACTTGAGTTGGTATTGAAACAGCTTATCCTTTTCAGTCCATGCGTTTATGAGTACATTGTTAATTGCATTGTTTAGTTATGTATATATCCGCTGCATTATCATACCAGTGACGATCCGTATGATCCGTATTTCCTTGGGAAGTCGGGTCATCACAAAGTGGTATCAGAGCCCTTGTTCGCTCTGAACCCTAGAAACACTTTCCTTGAATCCTAAGTTGAAAGTTGAGTCTAAAAATTGTTTGTGTTTGACTGCCACTGCACTGCACTCCATCGTCATCCTGCTCAATGAGGAAAAAGGTAACCATTTCAACTAAAAGTTATTTTGAAATGATGGAAGTATATGAATTGTGAAATGGACTTACAATATTGCCTTGTTGAGAATAGTTGAGATATAGTGTTAAATATATGATATGAACATCATATATTAATCTTGAAATTATTCAAACACTTCTCCTATTTTATTGTTTGGACCGAAACTACATATGTGTATTTTAGGATTTATTTGATTTTTATTTGTTGAAAATAATATGATATATGATGTTTAGAAATAATATGAACCTAATATGCATTGTTGGGAATTTATTGAACACATATGTAAAATATGTGTGAGGACAAAAAGAATTCCAAGCATTTGGTTCATATTATAAATATTAGTTGATGTTTAATGTTAATATTACATGTTTATTGCATAATATGAACATATTGTGAAGTAAATGAGATTTATTGAATATATATGTATATATTTCATAATTACCGAAAATAATTATGTAGTGAAAAGCATGTGTTTAATTTTTAATGTATGATGTGAGATGATATTTCATGTTTAGTATAAGGTATAAGCTTGATTTTATTTTTGTGGAATTTATTGAACACCAATGTTCAATAATTTAAAATTACCGAAAATTTTAGGCACATTTACTCATGGGTTAAAATTTTATTTGATGGTATTGAGTTGATAAGTAAATTCTATAGTATGCTAGGAGTATAACATGATTTTATTGGAATTTATTGGATACGTATGCTAATTATTGCTAATTATCGAAAACGTAGCAAAATGGTTAAGTATGAGTTTAATTTTAGTGGTAAATGATGCTATGATAGTTAAACTATAAGCTTAAAATGAATGGTTATGATTGTGATGAATGAATTGAACACTTATGCACACATACACATTGATTGTGTATTATGTTAGAAATTAGGGTTTTCTAATACTTCAGTATAGTTTATGTTGTGTACGGTATTGTATGGTGTTGAATGGTTATGTTTATGTTGTGCCGACAAACAAAACCCCAAACGTAAACAACATAATACTTTATGTACGAGAATCCAAAAGAAATTGACAAATTTCGATAACTTAAGTGGGAATTAACGAGAATCGAAGTTAAACACGAATTAGGGTTTCTCTATTAGTAATAGGATAGTCAAACGTGAGTTCCTAAGTTAAAGAAATCAAAAGCCGAGGTACAACATTAATACTCAACAATGATAACCTAATACGATGTTAGATTGAGCGTTAAGACAACTCGACAACGAATAGCGATTATACAACTTATATAATCTCCGACGAGTTAAGAGAAATAAATAATGTCGTAAAGTGTAAGCAATGATTCGAACATAAGATGTCAATCCTTATGCCTCAAAGGTCGAGTTAATATTCCTGAAGAAATTCATCTATTCCTAAGTACTTATTTACATGATAGTATGTGTTCACTTGAATCATAAGTCAAGACTCCCCTTTTATTTGTCGTGTTAATACGACAAGTCGTCAAGCATAACCTACTAGGACGTAACTATAATTCTTAAGTCTAGTTAGTGGCTTGAGAATATCCTAATTTACCAATCATAACTTGAGCACCAACAATCTATAACTTAATAACGTTAAAAGAACAGTAAAGTTAGAGTCGATGATAGACTCGGAGTATGTGATTCATAAGTTGAGGTTCACCTACGAATGACGAAGTAATATAGTTTGAGAATTGAGAATGTAAGATAATAGAAATTATCTTAAAACTATCACATGAAATCATAAAGAAACCTTAATTGGGAACTTTAAGTCGCAATTTATAAACGACCATCGATCAATAGAAAGAATCTAAGAACGCCTATTTTCTTATGAAGGGTTTGATCGTGCGTAGTTGCTAAGGAAGGACACTCACACCCTACCCGCTTAGAACTAGTAACTTCAGATTAGCAGGTGGGCTCTCTTGAAACAAAAATGACATGCATGTCTATCCCAAATGTTTACGTTTTGTTGTTCCATATCTGAGATTGGTATATCCAATGTGGTGATAGCAATTTACTAAGATATGCGTAGTAATGAGTTCAACCCAAGAGCATGGGGTTCATCAAGAGATCAAGTCAGACAGGTTTAGCTCATAGCGAGCTGTTCAACCATATTTAGAAAAACAAAAGCCATAACAAGCTAAAAGGAATCGAGAAAAAGAAAATAGAACACGTCGTCGGAATCGCGTGCTCGTTCTTGGATCGTCGCCTCTTCCGATGGCTTCCTCTCCAAGAGATCACTCCTTTGATTCCTCTACATAACAGAATGATTGTGTCTCTCTTCTCCTACCCCCCAATAGATGATCTTCTCCGACTAATTCGTGTCCTTTTTAATAACAGCCTCTGGTTCTTTTTTAGGGGTGCAGACTGCGCACCTGCCAGCCCTTCAACCTCTGATTTTTATTCCTTTTTTCGTTAGCTCTGATAGAGAACAGGTCGCGCGTCTCCTTTATGCTGTCGTGGCCAGCTGCCACGTGGTTGTGGTCCTGCTTCTCCGTCTTTGCTTCGCATTGTAGTCCATGGAGTTCTTCCCTTTTTTTCAGTTCTACATTCTTCTCGAGCTCATCCATAAGTGCGAGCTTGTCCACTCTTACGATGTCGTCTTCTCTTACGATGTCGACTTCTCTTACGAGGTCGACTTCGCTTACGATGTCGACTTCTCTTACGAGGTCGACTTCTCTTACGAGGTCGACTTCGCTTACGAGGTCGACTTCGCTCCACGCTGTGTCATTGCTCGTCGCCGCTCATCCATAAATATGAGCTCGTCCATTTCATTCCATGCTTATGAGCTCCACTTCGTTCACAAGCTCGACTTCGCTCCAGCAAAACTCAAATCACACAGCTTTGCTTCATACTTTTCCTCGCTCCGCACCTTTTCGCTATGCCCTCGCTTACGAGCTCGACTTCGTTCCACAAGCGCGAGCTCGTCTTCACTCCAACAGAACTCCAGCATCGTCTGTCTTCTTCCTCTTTCCTGCTACATACCGTAGAATGATTAAATAACGCATAAAATGTACACAATACCCCTTAAAAGCACTTGACTCAATCCTAACACGCACACACACGAAAACATGACATAAACATATAAAACATCAACAAACATACGAACAGAACATATAACACTCAAGGCTATTTAGATCAAACAGGTCATATAATAACTCTTTTACAAGAATTATCACACCACCAAACTTAGCTCATTACTCGTCCTCGAGTGATGCTCTGCTACATAACAACTCAAAAACACACACACCAAACAAAGAATCGATGTTCTTAATGCTTCGATGACAGCTGAGATGATAGCTTAATCAACTAAGGATGTTGCTTTCAGCCACAATTTCTTCAATGAAGACGAATCCTTCAGTCCTTCTCGTTGCAAGTCTAGTCAATCACCTCATATTGCAAGGACGTCGCGCTACAAATATCAACAGGTATAAAATACATTAGCAACTACATGAATCTTCCCATAACTTGGTTCTCCTTAATATGACCATACTTTGATTATCAAGTACACAAATGTCTCCACAAATTCAATTCAGTCAACCCCCTATCCACTAAAATGAGTGAACATTAATATTGGATCAGTAGGTCTTTAAAAACTTATAATGTTGGGCTTGGGTGACGGTAGGATTGTTTGGGATAATGTAGCTCAAAACTCCCGGGCACCTTTACTCATTCTTGGTTTAAAACTCACCTTATAAATACCTTTCTTCTTTCTTACAGTATGCTGACCCATTTTCTTCCTTGTTTCCTCCTTTTCTTTTTCTTTTTTTTTTTTATATATATATAGCATAAATACCCCACAATTAACCCACATTTTTGTAAAAACTTCACCAAAAGCTTCACCCTCAAGAGGTTACCTTACCTCGCCACCCCCAAACTTAGAACGCAACATTGTCCCCAGTGTTGGAATTTATAACAAAAATGGGGGATGGAGCACTTTTAATTCAATGCTGAGACAACACACGGGCAAAGGCAATAGTTAAGATAAAGGCCGAGCCACAAGTAAACATGCCCATGGTGAAGGGTGAGAAGAGATAAAATTATATACGTGGGGTATAAAGGAGAGTATTTAGTGGTTGCACGAAAGAAAAGGCTATAAGCACAAAAGGGGACCCTAGGGAGATCATGATGTAAGGGTAGGCTAGAAAAGGCACAAATGATCCAAAAATAGTCTACGTCCTATCCATATTAACACACTCATGCTTGTTGTCTCAAGGGGGTGTACCAACCAAATATGGAAGACAGGCACTCATACAAAAGTGTAAGCCAACTAAGGGTTACCAACACAATGGTCAATCCTTATAGGAACTAATATGCTAACACCCAAAATATTAGAGGCACGCCCCCACAAAATAATAGTCAATTCCAAACAAGCAATGAGAAGGATCGAAGATCACGATGTAAAACAAAAAGAGACTAACATCATTAAGCCATCCATCGCCAATCAAGCATCATCCTCAGCAGTCAATGAAAACAGAATAACATGCTCCTCACACAAACAAAATAGGAACATAACAAGAAACAACACAAACAAACCAGCAATGCTTCAACAGAGAACAAGCAAAGCATAAACAAAAACAAAAACACAAAACACACAAACAGCAAACAAACAAAGGATTGAGTCAGAAAAATGCCGCTGGCCTACACATCGGGAGGGCCCGAAGGAGTAGGAGAAGCAGGGGTAGATGGAGCAGTAGCAGGAAAAGCATCCTCAGCTGCAGGAGAAACAGCCAGCTCGGCATCATGGGATACGAGCGAAGTAATCACTGGGGTGGCATCGGGAGCATCTTTGAAAACGTCTTCTGGCGTGGCGGTACGGGCACTTTCAACATATTCTTGGCCTTTGTCCGGAGCATCACCTTCAGGAAGAACTTCAGTGGCATCCGACTCAGGGGAAGCACCATCGAGTGGCACTTCGGCAGATGGAACCAATGGTACCTGGGCCTCGATGGGGGCAGTCGGGTCAGACTCAGGTGGCTGAGCATGACTAGGGCCAACATCTTTTAAAAATTGAGCACGGTTAGGCCCCGCTTCATTCTCCATCTCTGCCCTGGTGTCAGTATCATGATCCGCTGGTAAAGGCCAAGACTGGAACAGCCGTTGTGGAAATTCAGGGAAGGCTGGCATTGGCACTGCAAATAACGATTCCAGTACGAGATCACGCTTACGGTAGTACACCCAATAATGCTTGAGATCATCCTCAAACGCAGCAGACCGAAGCATGATGACTTTGATTTGCAGGCAGAAGAACTTCTGCATTTCCAGAACCGTGGGATCCGAAGGGGTCGGCAATGAGGGAGGTGAACCAGTCGGAACGGCGTGTGAGGACGGATCTTCAGACGGACCATGATGATGTGTCAAAGTCTTGATATCAATAAAAGCTTTTTCAGTTAGCGGTCTTCATTATCCTCAAAAGGGACCCCGCCTCAGATCTGAGTCAAGTTATCGAGAGGAAAGAACAACCTTCATTTCTTTCTCTTGCGGTATTCATCCACCTCACGCCAAATTTGGGCGCCCACATTGATTGACCGCCCTATAAAAATGCAAAGGAGCAGCAGCATACGCTCTTCAGAGACTGTAGTGTCATGGGTGGTAGGTAGAATATGGCTTTTGATGAAATGAAGCCACACATGAGCTTCCAACCGCAATGCCGCAGCTTTGATGGAGCGGCACCCTTGTGTGGAAATAGTCCACTCCGTGCCCTCCACTGTCGTCAGCCTCAACTCCTCGTCCAGGTCATCAACAGATGGGGCCCTCTTCATAGCCGAGAAAACATCGCCCACTTCATTATCTAAGCTGTAGAACTCATTAATAACTTCAAGAGATAAGACCACCGATTTACCCCGAACCACGGCTGATAAACCCTCTTTATCCGTCAAAGGTATGATATTCGTGAAATATTCCTTGACAAAAGCCGTAATGGGTGGTGGGGGAATCGCCGCAAAATTTGCCCATCCGTTCAGCGATATCAATTCTACTACAAACACCGGAGTTTCTTTAGTTTGCAGGAAGCCTTTTTCCATCCATAACTGCCTTGATTTCAGACGCTTAAACCTTTCAAAGCCACCATGAGCCCGAATTTAGGTATGCTGTCAATCGACCGATGTGCCTTTGCTGTCGAGGATTTGTCCACCCTCGCCTTCTTAACCGGGGTAGCCTCGGGCTCAGCTTCCTCCCTCACTTTAGCTTTTCCTTTGTCACGCCGGCTGGCCTTCCTTTTAGACGAGGTTGGTGCAGCAACCGGTGAAGAGGCATGCGGAGCTTCCGACGGTGGCTCACGCCAAATATGGGAATGGGTGTGCGAGTCACCGCCGAATAGCTATCGATTCCCGCGAGTCGCCGCCTGTGTTGAGGTATCTTCGGCCCCGCTGGTTCTCGGCATTGTAGCGAAAATTTCAGGGAAATAGTGAATGCAGGACAGAGGAGACGAAGCTAATTTGGCTAGGGTTAGAACAAGAGTGCAAGAGGTTGGATGGAGGACGTGGATAGTGGGGGCAAAATCATAGCAAAATAGGGAAATGGGAAGGTCGTGGGGTGGAAGAAGAAGAAGAAGTGGGCACGGCTCTTTAAACAAGAAGTCAACCAGATTTTTCCCGCCCTTTTGACCAAAATTTCAAGAGAATATTCCACCTTTTATTTCACCCGATATGGGTCCAATGCTGCGGCAAAAGTAATATATTACTCAGAATTTCTGCCCAAAAGTACGCCTGCACCACACCTGTACCCAAACATTAACACATCAGTTTACTAATATAACCCTCATCCTTCTTAAAACAATGCTATGGAAATTATTAACCACGCCAAAAACAAAAAGACAAAAGAGCATAAAAACAACTATGTACAAACGAAAAACTTGGGCTGCTAAGCGCCTTATCGCCATGGCAACCCATGATACCCATGGTCAGGCGTCCTTCAAAGATATTGAGGTCTTCTCGCGAACGACCTCTCCACCACAATAGTGCTTGACACGCTGCCCATTAACCATAAATTCACGGCCCGACGTCCCTTCTTGTAATGTTATAGCACCTTGGGGCGCTACACGAAGAATTGTGAAAGGACCCGACCATCGAATTGAAAAATAACACCTGCTGACCCGGCAAGAATTCTTGGTGCAAAATGTTGTTATCATGCCATCTCTTCGTTTTCTCCTTGTACAATTTTGCATTCTTATAAGCAAACCACCGGAATTCATCCATTTCACTTAATTGTAACAACCGAGCCTCTCCAGCAGCCTTATGATCAAAATTCAGTTTTTTTTATCGCCCAATAGGCTCGATGCTCAAGTTCCAGGGGAAGATGACAAGCTTTCCCATAGACCAACCGGTAAGGTGACATCCCTAAAGGTGTTTTGAAAGTTATTACAGTAGCCCACACCGGATCATCCAATCGCATGGACCAATCTTTACGTCCGGATTCACCACTTTCTCCAAAGATACCTTTTATTTCTCTATGGAGAGTTCCGCTTGACCATTCGCTTATGGATGATATGTCAGTAACAATCTTGTGGCGAATGTTATACTTAGCCGTGACAAAGACTCACGGCCTTGTCGACAAAATGTGCCTTCATCACTAATGATCGCGCGAGAGTACCGAATCGTGTTAATATGTTCTTTGCAAGAACTTGATTACAACCTTCACGTCATTAGTGGAACTTGCCACGGCCTCCACCCATTTAGATACGTAATCGACTGCCACAAGGATGTAGAGGTTACCAAATGAGGGTGGAAAATGACCCATAAAATCGAGGCCCCATACGTTAAAGAGTTCAATTTCCAAAATAAAGTTCATTGGCATCTTATTCAGAGAAGATATATTTCCAACTATTTGACATCGATCACATTTGTGCACAAAAGCATGGGAATCTTTAAACAAGTTCGGCCAAAAATAACCTGATTGAAGTACCTTAGCCGCCGTTGTTTGTCCCGCAAAATAACCACCATATGGGGTGGCGTGACATCATTCTAAAATTGATTCAATTTCTTAATGCGGAACGCAGCGCCTCATCAACCCGTCAACACAGTGCTTATATAAGAATGGATCATCCCAAAAGTAATGTTTGACCTCGGAAAAGAACCTTTTTTCTAATGTGATGAGAATTCAGGAGACAACACTCCACGGACCAGGAAGTTAACAAAGTCCGCATACCAAGGTGTGCTACTGTGGTGCATGCTCATCAATTCTTTATCAGGAAATGCATCCTGAATTTGGACATGAGTTTCGTCACCCTCCGCTGTCGGCAGTCGGGATAAATGATCAGCTACTTGATTCTCTGTTCCCTTTCTGTCTCTGATTTCCAAATCAAATTCTTGCAAGAGCAAGATCCACCGAATTAACCGTGGCTTGGCATCTTTCTTGGCGACAAGATACCTGATGGTTGCGTGATCTGTATAAACAATCACTCTCGACCCTACGAGGTAGGCTCTAAACTTCTCACATGCGAATACTACAGCAAGCAGCTCCTTCTCCGTTGTGGTGTAATTGGTTTGAGCCTCCACCAATTTTTTGCGAGCATAATAGATGGAATGGAATACCTTCTCCCTTCGTTGGCCCAGTACGGCTCCCATAGAAAAATCACTTGCGTCACACATCACCTCGAAAGGCAACGACCAGTCTGGACCAATAATCACTGGGGCTATCACTAGAGCTCTTTTCAAAACATCAAACGCCTTCAAACATTCAGGAGTAAACTCAAAGTGGTTATTTTGCTCCAGCAAGGCACATAGCGGATTAGCAATTTTTGAAAAATCCTTTATAAACCGCCTATAAAATCCTGCATGTCCCAAGAAACTCCGCACACCTTTTACAGTAGTGGGTGGTGGAAGTTTGTCTATCACTTCGATATTTGCTCTATCCACTTCTATTCCTTCCTTGGATATGTGATGGCCTAGCACGATGCCCTCTTGCACCATGAAGTGGCATTTTTCCCAATTCAAAACCAAGTGCGTCGCCTCACAACGCTCTAGGACCTTCCCCAAATTACTCAGGCATATCCCAAAAGTATCTCCAAATACGGAGAAATCATCCATGAAGATTTCCACTGATTTCTCCACCATATCCGAAAATATGGCCATCATGCAACGCTGGAACGTTGCTGGGGCATTACAGAGTCCAAAAGGCATTCTTCTAAAAGCGAAAGTGCCATAGGGACAGGTGAAGGTGGTTTTGTGTTGATCATCGGGTGCAATAGCAATTTGATGATAACCAGAATAACCATCTAAGAAACAGAAGAACTCCTTACCGGCAAGTTTGTCAAGCATCTGATCTATGAATGGCAGAGGAAATGATCTTTCCTGGTTGCCTTGTTCAGTTTTCTATAGTCAACACAAACACGCCATCCAGTTATCACCCGAGTTGGAATCAATTATTGTCGATCATTAGCAATCACAGTAATCCCCCCTTTCTTAGGAACGCATTGCACTGGGCTTACCCAAGAACTATCCGAGATTGGATAAATGATTCCAGCATCCAGCCATTTAATGACTTCTTTCTTCAACACCTCTTTCATTGCTGGATTAAGACGACGTTGTTGCTCTATGGAAGTGTTGTGGCAGTCTTCCAGCAATATCTTATGCATGCACAGAGAAGGGCTGATCCCTTTGATATCGGCGATTGACCATTCAATAGCTCTCTTGTATTTCCGCAACACCTGTAGCAAGGATTCTTCCTTGTCGTGCTCGAGAGCGGCTGAAATGATTACCGGAAGAGTTTTCCCCTTGCCCAAGTATGCATATTTCAGATGGTTAGGCAAGGTTTTCAGACTTAACCTTGGAGGTTCGTCGATTGAAAGTTTGGATACATGGACGATACGATCGGCAAGCCCTAGCGACTCCGGGAGTCGGCTGATACGTGGTGTAACAGAATGCTTCTCGTCAGAAGGATGCTTAGGAAACTCCCTACCTTGCTCCAACTCCATGAGATCGACATATTTCGTATCACTATTCTCGAACTGAGAGAAGTGCTCTAGCATTTTAACCGCAATGACCTGCTCCAGAATTTGGATTACCGAGCATTCTTCCACTTCGTCAGGATACTTCATAGCATTGAATACATTGAAAGTAACCTTCTGATCATTTACTCTCATTGTGAGTTCGCCTTTTCGGACATCAATCAAAGTCCTTCCAGTTGCAAGGAAAGGACGTCCCAAAATAATAAGCACCTCGTGATCTGCTTCATAATCCAAAATAATGAAATCTGTGGGAAAAATGAACGTATCCACCTTTACTAGCACTGATCGAGCTAAAAACACACTCAAATTACTCGCAATCGTACGAGGTAATCGTAGCGTGATAAGTTAACACGAGTCGTCTCTCAAGGAAAACTTAACAGGGCTATTGTTCGTGTCGTGCACTGAAAGCAATTAAATCCTAAACATTCTAACATCAACGATGGTTTTTGATCATACTGGAATTGAAATACGGAAAATTAAACAGCATCCTAAGCTAGGGGTTGTCAATCCCGAGCTAAACTAATAAAGCAATAAATCTAAACCAGGGGTTGTCAATCCCTAGTTGAACTACGAAAGCGATAAATCAAAAGCGGTAAATAAAAGCATATGCAATTCTATTATCCATAGGGTTTGTCAATCCCAAATATAATTCTAATTGCACATAAACTATAACTATCAATCATCCAACAAGAACTTGAAATAATCGAAAGCAAGAAATCATAGCAATATAAATCAACGGAACAAGAAAACAATCCACTGTCACTATGGAATTGAATTCAACATAAACCATCAAACAATAAACTATGAAATTGATTCCACAAGAACTGATAATCCAAAGCTTAAATTAATAAACTAAATCATTCGATGAACTAAAAACAAGAATTAAAGCTAATAATTATCTGTTGTGTCGATCTGTTGAAGAACTCTGAAGAATCCATGGTTGAAGAACAGTGGCTCAGCGTCACGGCTCGTGAAAAGAAAAACTGAGGACGGACCGCGTTTTGACCTAAAACGCGTATATATATATTAAAATGAAGTTGAGCCGGCGTTTAAGGTGGCGACGCCGTAATACATTCGACTTGAATATGAACACCGGTTCAAAGTGAACGCCGATGGAAAATGATTCTCTCTCACACGAGAACGCTACCAAGTTGAGCGCGCGAGGAGATGTAAACGTGCGCTGAATGCGCGTTGGCTCGGAACGCTACCGGAAGGTGCATCGCCGCCGGGCGTGGGCGCTAGGGATGAAATAAATGGCATCCCGCACCGGACGGGTGTCGACGGCGGCGACGTCAGAGTGCGGTTTGGGGCACACGCGCGGACGGGCGTGCTGCCAGGAAATGCGCGCGAGCGCGGAGCTGGACGAGGCACGCGAGGAAGGCGTGGCGTTGCTTGGCGAGCGGCGGCGCCGGCTTCCCGGATGGAAAGCGAGGCGACGGTGAGGCGGACGCCGGGCGATCGGGCGCGGAAGGTGGCGCGCCAACCCGAGCACGCGAGGGAAATTGACGAACGCGCGCTCGGAGCGAGCGCGCACTGGGTGGCCGAGTCGTGCGAGGCACGGGCGCGCGGGCGTGCGCGGCGTTGGGCTGTTGGCGCGCGGGCGCTCGTGCGCGACTTCGACGTTTCGCTCCGTTCTCTCGCGTCCGATCTCCGAATTGCGATCCGTTTGAGCCTATGAACTCCTGTCGAGATGCTCTTCATTATACTTGATCCTTGGAAGATCCAATTCATCATATTTTCTGCCGTTTTCATACAAAACATCAAGACGACTGAAGTAAGTCCGAATCAATAACTATTAATCAAACCAGCAGCATAACTAGGACAAACCACTGAAAATGACATGTAAAACAATACCAAGAATCATCACAAAATCATATCAAACAACTCCCCCACACTTATCCATTTGCTTGTCCTCAAGCAAAGTCTATACTAATAAGAGTAGAAGAATAACTCATGCAACTTAACCCTTAATCCAATCAATCAAACCACTTTTTGCAATTCCCCCAAACATGATGAATACATAATCAAAGTTAATGTGAAACAAATCTAAGATTACGAAAATATCAAATAAACAAGTAAGTTATTTTTGCTCAGACCCAACTCTCCGCTAGAGGTGAATTAACTAAAATGGTTACCTTTAGCAACAAGTTTCTTTTGAGAACGCAAAGAAAGTATAAACAAATTTTGGAACAATGTTCGAAAGGTGCAGTCTCGATGAACTCGAGTCTCCTAACGTGGTTTCCCATGTCCATTTCTCCATTTATGAGAAAGAATGACAGAATCCCATCCTCCATTTATACAATCTCAACAACATTAGAGTTTTAATTCTCCTTATTTTCTTTTTCACACATATTTTTCTTTCTTTTTTTTTTTTTTTTGAAACGAGTATATAGGTAACCAAACTGTTAACACTACCCCTAGCATTAGCCGGACAAATCACGCCAATAACCACCGATTTAAAATCAATTCACACAACCCCGCTAATTCACATTGCACTTTAATCACATGACATCAAAATAAACGAGAATACATCAAGGTCCGATCAATACCACGTAGTTCGGTTTCACAAATCAAAATCCTAACTTATTCGCATAGACACAAACTCAAGTCCAAACAATCAAAATAAGCATACGGCACAACATTAAGCATACAAAATATATATGTCACACCCACAAAACCAAAATACTCTCTCCCCATTTTAATTCGAGCAATCGTCCCCAAAGCTCAAAACATAAATAACATAAAAATAGCCGATAGAGGAGGAGGCTTCTCGATAAAATATGGCAAAAGGTGGTTGGAATGGAATGTGGCGTGTGCGGCGACCGAATATCAAGGCTTCACCTCACTGGCGACGAAGTCCCAATTTCGAGCAACACTAACATAGAGACAACAGATAGATCAAAGAAAAACAGGAAAACAAGCAAAAAGAGAAAGAAAGAAAAAAGAAATAAAAATTCGTGGGTCAACTCCCACGCAGTACTCAATTTAACGTCGTGAGCACGACGTGTTCCGGTAAACAACGGACTATCCATAGTCCTTCACCTGCAGGAATACCATCTCGGCCAAAGCATCAGTATGAACCATATAATCATAGAGGACAGTAAAGGACGCAGATAGTAAATCAGTTAAGCTCAAATCGAACATCCTATTTTCCAAAGTAAAATAAATAACTTCAACTCCTACAGCACAATACTTTGGTAAATTAGGATGTTGACAAATTATAGAAGTTACCTCAACCTTTGTCCTTACTTTGTCCTCCTCTGGAACACGTGCTTGCTTGTTGAGGCAGCTCTTTCACTTCCAGAGCGGGCTTTGGCATTCGAGTATCTTCAAGTGCCCACTCTTTCTCCATCCTCTCTTCATCCTCCTCCACGTGCTTGGGTAGTTCTATCACCTCCAGAGTGGGCGTTGGCATGCTATTAACTTCATTTGCCCACTCTTCCTCGTTTTCCACCTCCTCTAGTTGCAGCAGCTCATCAGGAGTCTCTCCCACCCCATTCTCAACAATCGGGTCACTTTCAAGAAAAGTGACCGTCTGAGTCTGATCTGGTTGGTGTGGGAGAGGCATGACTTCAGTCACTTTCTCCTTTTCCACCTCATGTGGCTGCAACGGCTCTTCTGGTGTCTCTTCCACCCAATTCTCAATAATTGGGTCACTTTCTAAAACAGTGACCGCTGGACTCGATCGGATTGGATTGAGGTTCCTTCCATTGTCGCAACAACTCTTTAAGCGGTGTCGTTAACGTGCCCCGCTTGCCTCCAAACGCCGAGATGCGGTGTTTGCAGATCCATTTTGTTAAGTAACATATCCATTCGTGGGGTGAACGAATCCTCAAATGATGACCGCTGAGGTGGTGATGCGTGTGGTGGTGAATAAAACTCTGCCGCGGGTCGCACCCTTCGTTCTTTGTGGAGGTCGTGGTCACATGGATCACACCATTCATAACCAGGTTGTGGATTCCAATATTCCGGGTCGGGTTGTGGTTCCCACCATTCCGAACTGGGCTGAGGGGGTTGCTGCTGCTGCTACGGGTATGAATATTGAGGTGGAGGTGGTTGCTCTGAGTATGAATATTGCGGCGGAGGTGGTTGCTCCCAGCATGGATTGTAGGCTTGATCTTCATACACCGGAGGAGGTGGTTGGTCCAAGTAGGGATCATAGGTTTGCTGCTCATGCCCTGACGGATATCCTCGATCGTCGAATCGGCTCCTTCTTCATAAGAAGAATTTGCCCAAAACGACGAACTTTCCTCCCCCCAGCCTGCTTGACCATACTCATATTGCTGGTAACCCTGCATTAACAGACACCAACAACAAAAACAAGATCACACGCACCGGGGGGAGAAAATAACAAAAATAACAAAAGAAACACAGAATAAACAACACAAACAATATGCCTAAAGTTTTCCCGACAACGCGCCAAAATTGATCGAGCTAAAACACACTCAAATTACTCGCAATCGCACGAGGTAATCGTGGCGTGATAAGTTAACACGAGTCGCCTCAAGGAAAACTTAACAGGCTATTGTTCGTGTCGTACGTAAAGCTATTAAATCCTAAACATTCTAACATCAACGAGGGTTTTGATCATACCGAATTGAAATACGGAAAATTAAACAAGATCCTAAGCTAGGGTTGTCAATCCCGAGCTAAACTAATAAAGCAATAAATCTAAACCAGGGTTGTCAATCCCTAGTTGAACTACGAAAGCGATAAATCAAAAGCGGTAAATAAAAGCATATGCAATTCTATTATTCATAGGGTTTGTCAATCCATAATCTAAATCTAATTGCACATAAACTATAACTATCAATCATCCAACAAGAACTTGAAATAATCGAAAGCAAGAAATCATAGCAATATAAATCAACGGAACAAGAAAACAATCCACTGTCACTATGGAATTGAATTCAACATAAACCATCAAACAATAAACTATGAAATTGATTCCACAAGAACTGATAATCCAAAGCTTAAATTAATAAACTAAATCATTCGATGAACTAAAAACAGGAATTAAAGCTAATAATTATCTGTTGTGTCGATTTGTTGAAGAACTCTGAAGAATCCATGGTTGAAGAACAGTGGCTCAGCGCCACGGCTCGTGAAAAGAAAAACTGAGGACGGACCGCGTTTTGACCTAAAACGCGTATATATATATATTAAAATGAAGTTGAGCCGACGTTTAAGGTGAGCGCACGCTAAGAATACATTCTGACTTGAATATGAACGCTGGTTCAAAGTGAATGCCGGATGGAAAATGATTCTGTCTCACACGAGAACGCCCGTACCGTTGAGCGCGCGGAGATGTAAACGTGCGCTGAATGCGATCGGCTCGAAACGCTTGTTGAGGTGCATCGCGTTGGGCGTGGGGCGCTAGGGGATGAAACCGGCGCTGGCATCCCCGCGCCGGACGGGTGTGCGAAGGGCGACGTTCGCAGCGCCGGTTTGGGGCACAGCACCGGACGGGCATGCTGCTTCACGGGGAATGCGCGCGAGCGCGGAGCTTGACGAGTCACGCGAGGAAGGCGTGGCGTTGCGTGGCGAGCAGGCGGGCGCTGGCTTCTCCAACACCGGACAAAAAGCGAGGCACGCGGTGAGGCGGACGCTGGGCGGCGGGCGCGGATGGCGACGCCAACCCGAGCGTGCGAGGAATTAACGAACGCGCCGAGCGATCGCGCTGGGGTGGCCGAGTCGTGCGAGGCACGTGCGCACGGGCGTGCGCGGCGTTGGGCTGTTGGCACGCGGGCGCTCGTGCGCGACTTCGACGTTTCGCTCCGTTCTCTCGCGTCCGATCTCCGAATTACGATCCGTTTGCGCCTATGAACTCCTGTCGAGATGCTCTTCATTATACTTGATCCTTGGCAGATTCAATTCATCCTATTTTCTGCCGTTTTCCTACAAAACATCGAGACGACCGAAGTATGTCCGAATCAATAACTATTAATCTAACCAGCAGCATAAATAGGACAAACCACTAAAATGACATTTAAAACAATACCAAGAATCATCACAAAATCATACCAAACAAGCACATCTTCAATTTTTCCTTCTGGATGAGCCATAGATCGGTCTGCCAATTGCAAGGTCACTGTTGTGGGTCTAGCTTCCCCTATCCCGAGCTTCCTGAATATTGAGAGCGGCATTAAATTTATATTTTCTCCCAAATCACATAGAGCACGACCAACATCGCGTCCTCCAATTGAGCATGGGATTGTAAAGCTCCCTGGATCTTTCAACTTGGGTGGGATTTTGCTTTTTAACATGGTACTGCTGCTCTCTGTTAGTGCCACTATTTCGAACTCACCCAGACGTCTCTTCTTGGTTAGGATGTCTTTCAAGAACTTCACATAATTTGGCATCTGTTCCAAAGCTTCGACCAACGGAATATTAATGTGCAATTGCTTTAAGACATCTAGAAATCTCCGAAACTGAGTATCTTGTTGTTTCTTTTTCAGCCTTTCGGGGAAAGGAGGTGGTGGACGATATACCACCTCGTTCGGTTTCTTCGACAATGGATTTACTACAGCAGGCTTCTCAGCATTAAGAGGTTGCTTCGATGCTTCCGTTGCTGACATTTTGCTGTCACTTTCGACGACTCAGCCTTCTCTTCTTGGTCCAGCAATTCTGTTTCATGCATTTGCTTTCCACTTCTCAGAGTGATAACCTTGACATGTTGTTTATCTTTCCATGGGTTTTCCGTGTCACTTGGCAAATTACCAAGTGGTCGATTCCTCATCTCGTTAGCTAATTGTCCGATTTGGACCTCCAAATTCCTTAGAGAAGTAGACTGCCCTTGTATTACTACATCTGTCTTGGCCATATACTCCTTCATCAAAGATTCAATAGATTTGGGCTGTGGAGTGGCTTGTTGCTGCTTCTGTTGGAAATTTTGCTGGTACGTATTTTTTCAAAATTTCCCTCCATTTGTTCCGGACCCTTGGCCTCCCCACGAGAAATTAGGATGTTGTCGCCATCCAGGATTGTATGTTTGTGAATAAGGATTATTCCTCTGGCCATTCTGATTTCCCATGTAACACACCCAAGCTGGGTTTGATGGGCAACTATCAAAAGTATGCCCTTCCCCACAATAAACGCATGACACCTAGTTCACTTGCATTGTGGGTGCAACCACTGGAACACTTGTCGGTTGAACAATTGGATTGGCTACTTGCAAGCTCTTTAACATATTGCTCATGGACGCCACTTGAGCGGTTAATGCCGTCAAGGCATCAACCTCCAAAACACCGGAAACAGATTTCTTTCCCATTGGAGCACGAGAATTGGACCATTGGTAATTGTTATTTGCAATCCTTTCCAAGATCTCATATGCCTCATTATAGGATTTAGAGAGAATAGCCCCATTTGCGGAGGCATCAAGCACCAAGCGTGTAGACGCGTTTAACCCATTATAGAAAGTCTCAAGTTGAATGCAGTGCGGGATGCCATGGTGAGGGCATTTCCATAGCATTTCCTTATAACGTTCCCATGCCACGCACACTGACTCATCATCATTTTGTTGAAACGACATGATGTCATTCCGGAATCTTGCATTCTTTGTAGGTGGAAAATACTTCATCAAGAATTTTTCCCCTAGCTCGTTCCACGAAGTGATAGAGTCTGATGGAAGACCATTCAACCATGCTTTTGCACGATCTCGTAGTGAAAAGGGAAACAGCCGAAGCCTCAGTGCTTCGGCCGAAACCCCAGGTAACTTGAACGAATCACTGACCTCCAAGAAAGACTGAAGATGAAGGTGTGGATCTTCTATGGCTTGTCCACTAAACTGTCCCACCGTTTGAAGCATTTGAAACATGATCGGCTTCAGCTCGAACTGATTTGCTTGAACCTCGGGTCTTGTAATTCCCTGATTTAGCTCATTAAATATGGGGTTAGCATAATCACGTATACCCCTCTCCCGGTCATCAGCAATAACTATGGCATTTCCTCCATTATTTGCATCACCTCCTGGTGCGGCCATTTTGGCGTGTACTCTGCAGGCTTTTTGCTGACGCCTTCCTCTGCGAAAGGTGCGTTCAATCTCTGGATCTAACGGGTATAATACTTGCGCTTTTGCCTTGCGCATATACCACAATCCCAGAGCCCTGTTTCACGCAAAAGAAAATAAACAGAGTTAACCACTAATTACAAAGAAACACAAAGTTGCAATATCAACGTAATTTATAATTGGCGATCCCCGGCAACGGCGCCAAAAACTTGTTGTCTTTGTTTATGTAACACAATCTAAGAGATACGCACACTACTACAAATTTACCCTTTCTCTACACCGCATAGACTACGTTTTTTTGGAAAAACCGTAGTCTTTGCTCATATACTACGGTTTTTTATAAAAAGCGTAGTCAATATGCGAAAGTCATTTAAGTATAGACTACTGTTTGGTATGATTTTGTGATGATTCTTGGTATTGTTTTACGTGTCATTTTCTATGGTTTGTCCTATTTATGCCTTTGGTTCGAGTAATATTTATCGATTCGGACTTACTTCGTTCGTCTCGATGTTTTGTAGGAAAATGGCAGAAAATAGGATGAATTAGACTGCCAAGGATCAGATATAATTGAAGATCCTTTCGATAGGAATTCATAGGGGCAAACGGATCGCAATTTTGAGTTCGGACGAGAGAACGGATCATTTCTTCAAAGTCGCAAGCGTGCACTCCACGCGCCGCCGCGCGCTACCGGCGCTGAACACTTCAATGATTCTCATGAATTTTGGAGAAGGAATCAAGTTTTATCCTTCATAATAAGTAAAGTACGTTGTGATAGGAGTCCGTGGCGAAAACCATGTGCAAATCGGAGTTCAAACGAAGGAGAACGGGCTAAAACAAAACACTGCGCAAAGCAGTGTCGCGCGCGCGCCCGCCCGCCCGCGCGCGCGCCTTCGCGCAAATGCACGCCCAGCGAACGCCGGTTCACCTACTGCCAGCTTCCATTTGAGCGCCGGTTCATCAATTTTACTCGCGGTTCACCTGCTTGCCTTCACACTTCAGCGCCATCTTCTCCAACAAGACGCTCAACTCACTCCGGCCACCGATGGCGTTCTCCATGCTGGAACCAAGCGCCCGCCGGCCAGCCTTCACCCGTCGCGTACCATGCTCTCCTCGCGCTCACAATGAGCTGCGCTCATTTGTGAGGCGAAACTTCTCGACCAGCGCTCAACCTGAACCGGCGTTCATATTCAAGCGCAGAATGTATTACGAGCGTCGTTCATTTTGAGCGTCGGCTCACCTTCATTTAATATATATATGCGCTGTTTAGGTCAAAAAGGTTCCGTCTTGATTCTTATTTCTTAAGCGCGCTTCTTCGCCATTTTCTTCCGGGATTTTCTTCAGGCAACAACACAGATAAATCTTAGCTTTAATTCATGCTTTCTGTTTCTTCGATTATTACGTTTTGTTTACCGAATTCATATGTTGGATTTATCTATTATTGTTATTAGTTTCCACCCTCGATTTATATTATTGTTTGGTGATTTCTTGCTTTATGATTGTTGTTGGATTCAATTCGATATATGATTTTATGCTTTCGATTACCTCTTGTTCTTGTTAGTTGATTGACGATCATGTTTCATTTACAAGTAGACTTAGATTAGGGCTTGACAAACCCTAAGAATAGGTTTGCTATTGCTTTTTATCACTTTGATTTATCGCTTTCATAGTTCAACTAGGGATTGACAACCCCGGTTTAGATTTATCGCTTTATTAGTTTAGCTCGGATTGACAACCCACGCTTAGGATCATTGTTTATTTCTCGTATTTCTATTCTTGCATGCTCAGCCCGTTGTTATTAGAATGTTTAGGATTTAATTGCTTTACGTGTGGGACACGAACAATCGCCCTGTTAAGTTTTCCTTGAGAGACGACTCGTGTTAACTTATCACACTACGATTACCTCGTACGATTGCGAGTGAATTTGAGTGTGTTTTTAGCTCGATCAACTACGGTGTACTTAACAAGCGTAGTCTATACGAAGTAATGACTACGGTCAACAAAAACCATAGAGTATGTGCGATTTTTTTTTCTTTAAGACTACGGTTAACCAAAATCCGTAGTGTATGTGCGTTATTTTTTCCTAAGACTACGGTTATCTCAAAACTGTAGAGTATGTGCATGTATTTAAATTAATAAATAAAAATAAATATTTATTAAATATAATTATAATTTTACTACAGATTTCGTCACCGCAAAGATTCGTGATCTCCCTCCCCGCTTGTCGATTTCACTCCCAAATCAATTGTGCAATTTTTGAAAACCCATCTATTAATTTCTCAGTCCATATGTCTTTAACCCTTAGATATTATGGCTTACACATATGAAATCACTCCCACCTCTACACTTCTAAAATCTCCAAAATCTCTCTACCTTCATCTGCGCCCCCTTCCTCGTCGTCGATAGTTGCGTTGTGCCATGCCATCGCGTCTCTACCGTTGCTGGTCGTCGACATCTCGAGGATTTCCTTCTTTGAACACTCCCACCTTCACAAATCGAACCACCTCCATCACGTACCAGGTCCGACTGCGACCATGCCTCTGATATTGAAGACAAACTCTACAGCGCGTGGAATCGCTGCATTGGTAGATGGAGTTTATCGAAATTCAGGAAGAGTGCATGAAGGACGAGAGAAGAATCTCCACCACGAGATACTGCGCACAGGGGTAGATGAAAAGGATTCTAGGATTTTGCTTCCAAGTTAGCTCGGGCCTCAATGTATCAATGATGTGAGTTTGTTGATTAATTTTTGAGTTTTGAAGTAGGGTATTCGAGAATTTTGTTGAATTATTGATGATGTAGTTGCTTAGTTTTCTTATTGGGGGTTTGGTTGTGATGTTGCGGTAATTTTACAAAGTGATTATGTTGATAATTTATAGTGAATATTGGCTAATGGCAGATGCCATGCGAAGGTCTTCATTATTCCCATGATTATGAAGCTACTAACCAAAGTTCAAATATGAAATTCCTTTTAATTATCAATTTCGCTTCTTTTGTCATATTTAAAATTTGAATATGTGTTGGTTAGTTTATGAAAAACTATCAAAGCAATTCCACATGATTATTAGATGCTTGATGATTCAAGGTTGACTTTTAATTGTGATAGGGTTCTTTTCAAAATTTTAAAAACAATGATGATCTTGGTACAATGATGCTGTTGTTACATGGAGCAAGAAGTAAAGTTCGACCTTGTATATCTAACATAACTTCAACAGTGGATGCAGAGCATAATAATGAGTATGAGAATGTTATATAGTTTTCATTTTTGTATTTTGAAGTTGAATACTATAATTATTATCATTCAAGTTTTGATTTCCCAGACTCAAATAAAAAATATGAATATGAATATCAGACCACCTTTTAGAATCTAACATGATTTCTAATTTAGCTGGTCTTGATCTAATATACTATTTATGAGCTTATCTTCACTAATGTTCCACCGTAAATACCGTGTATGTGGCGTTGATTAGTGATAGTTACTGATTCAAAATATTGGGACACATAGATAGATGAAGTTGACTATGACTTGATATTTGTATCGTGAAAAGTAATAGTAGATGGTTCATTATAGTATGGTTTTTATTTTAGATCATTTAGCTCAACATTGAAATTTGTTTGGTCAACCAAGGAGAATACAATCATTAGAGAAGATAGCACATCAAAGATTAAGATTTTCTCCAAAATTTCCAGTTGATTTCTTGTTGTCCTTTTGTGTTATCATTTTGTTTATTATATTGAGTGAACCAAGATCACTACAAAATTCTTATCTTCATTTAATTTAAATTAGTCATTTCTGGAGTTGTGGGATATATCTAATAATTTTATTATCGAGAAAAGATTTGGCTAAACATCGCACTTGCTTCATTCGTAAGCTAGGAACTAACAACTTTCAAATTTTCGTAATCATTTTCATATACTTTCTATCCTTTCGTATTGCCTACTCTTTTCATCATTGACTCCGTGTTTCCATATCTCTCTCCTTCATCCTTCTCTCTATTTGTTGCTTTTTATTTGCAACTTATTATACTGTCTGCAAATTTAAGAATTGTTTTTTTCTTTATACAGGCTTTAAAATATGCATAAGATCAAGTATTCAGTGATATGAGTTATTACATTATGTGTCACTTCTTTTGGTCGAAGCTACAGTATGATAAGTTGAAATACCTTGTATCCTTGTTGGTTTTATTTATTAAGAGATATTCTTTGTGCTGACGATGCTCATTTTTCTGCAAAGTGTTTTCACATGTTGGGGATAATCAACACAACTTAGAGAATTAAAGGAGTTTGTTATAAATTCTCTAAGTTTGAAGAATTTCGTGCTATTAATATCGATAAGGTATTTTACCCTCTACCATAATATTTTTGCAGCAATTCTCTTTCAATAATCAACACTTGAGCATAGGTTATGAGTAATAACTATAAATCACCTTTCTATTCCAGGTATTTGAAACACCACATACACACAACAATTGTTTCTCATTCCTCAGCAAGATGTCAAGATTCTTTCTCTCAAGCCGCTTGCTTGGTGGTGCCCAAAAATATAATATCCTATCCTCGGGTAATGGATAAATTTCCATAGTCTATATCTGCTTTATGTACCTTTATTTTCTAATGAGAGACATTTTTCAGTGCTTTTATTTATAATATATCCACTTGATTTGAACAAGTGGAAGTCCTCAAAAAATTTAGTATCTAGTAGGAACTTTTGACCTTCCTGTAGACTTGAACCTGGGCAGTTCAGAAAACCAGATATTCAGTTACTTTCCGATGGAAGCGTTTGAAGATTCTCATTTTCTTAACTTGTACAGATGAGATGTTTGTTTTCACGGATCCTTAGTCTTTACTGGCTCATATTTGCTTCAATACTGGTTTTCGTTTTATGTTGGTCAGGAATAAAGATTATTTAAAAATGAAGAAGCATTGGAGATTATAGACTAACAATTTAATTATACTCACGTTAGATACTATTTGATAACGGGGGAACTGCTAGACTGTTAGTTGTTTGATTAATGTGTGATGTTTGTAAGTAATTTGTTACTTGCATCGGTCATCCTTTAAAGGGAAGAAACGACTAACCTTTGATGCTTTGTCCGCATAATTAGTTACATGGCAGAGCGTGTTGTGGGTACAGGATCATTTGGAATAGTTTTTCGTGAGTTTCTATGATGATAAAAGACATGTGTTCATCTTGAGGCAATATTTGGTGCTAATCGGTTGCGCTTATTTTTCCACAGTGCAAAATACTTGGAAACCGGAGAGACAAAGGCCATAAAAAGGTCCTCCAAGATAAGCGGTATAAAAATCGTGAACTGCAGCTTAATGCGGTTGATGGATCATGCAAACGTGATTTCTCTTAAGCAATCGCTTTTCTACGACAACTAGAGATGAGCTTTTCCTTAATTTAGTCATGGATTATGTCCCTAAACTATGTACAAGGTCCTAAAACATTACACCAATTCTAATCAAAGGATGCCATCGATTTATGTCAAACTCTATACCTATGGGTTAGAGTTTCTCGAAAACATTTACATTTCAATTATCTCGACTTAAAAATTTCTATATCTGTTTCATTATTTAGGGGTTAGGATATATGGGTTTCCATGAGGATATAAGCCTCAAAATATATTGGTAAGCTAATCCATTTCTTGTCCTTCTATACTTTAATTCTTAATCATATGTTCTCTCCTCGATTAGTTGAACTTTTATTTTGGTATGTGTGATGTGATAGAGTGTGTTTGTGTTTGTGTTGCGTGTTGATCCGCTAACTCACCGTGTCAAGAATTTAGATAATTTGGATTTAAGTTTTTGTTTATTTTATTGTTGGTAGATATTAATGGAGACGATTACATGCGAGTATGGGATTGCCACCGCACCGAATGTCACCACACCGAGTTGGCAAATTGGAGATTATGGTCGAGAGGTTCGCCACTTGTCTAATTCAAAAATTGTAAATTGGTGCATGTCAAGTGAGAATTTTATGATTTATTTGATCCATTGCATGTGACATAATATTTGATCCAAGGAAATATATTCTCCTTTTTTCTTTTTTCATAACTTGTAGGATTGAGATATCACAAACTTGTTGAAAACATAAATTCAAGGGAATACCATTTTATACCTAATATTATATTATTTTACCTTATTATGTGTCTTCTAATTATAATTCCTCCAGATGATTGAAAGTTCATCATGAAGATATTATTGAAGAAGTTATGAAGAGTAGTTCTATTTCTTAGCGTTCACATGTAAGATAAACATTTCATTTATGTTCTTATTGGGTAAAAAATCTTTAATATAATCATTTTTTACCTCAAAGAGTGCTAATATTCTATTTTTGAATTGTTAATAGTTTCAAAATCTGACTTACTCTCGAGAGGACATTGATGAAGTTCGTGTTGAATGGGCCAATCTCATACTTCTTCACGTATAGTATTGTGATGTTTTAGCTGTAAGCTATTGATCTTTTGAATTATTTTATACTGTGATATGTGAGATATGTTCTTATTGTTTTGTTATGTGATGTAGCCAATATTTTTGTATAGTAATTTTGTAGAAGTAATGAAAACAGATTGTATATTTTTGTATAGTGATTTTGAACGTAATGAAAGCAATGATATTTTAATATAATTTGCTATTAGATTGCGCGTTATTAATTGTATAGGTTTTAAATAAAGAATTTAACTACGGTTGAAATTGAAAAACCGTAGTACAAAAGATATATTGACTACGGTTTAAAAAGTCAACCGTAGTCGTATGCTAAATTGACTACGGATATAATAGATAAAGCGTAGTATATAAAATATAAAATTTGGCATAAACCGTAGTAATTTATAAAAACCGTAGTAAATTTGGCATAAAAATCGTAGTAAATTTGCATTGAGACTACGTTTTTTTTCCCAAAAACCGTAGTGTATGTGCGAAAATTAGTGTAGTCTATAGTCGATATAGACTACGCATAAAACGCGTAGTGTATGAGAAATTAAGTGTAGTCTATAGTTGAATAGACTACGCTTAAAAAGCGTAGTGTATGTGCGAAATTAAGTGTAGTCTATAGTCGGTATAGACTACACATAAGCGTATGTGCGAAATTAAGCGTAGTCTATAGTCGGTATAGACTACGCTTAAAAAGCGTAGTGTATGTGCGATAAGCGTAGTTTATAGTCGGTATAGACTACACATAAAAAGCGTAGTGTATGTGCGCCTAGCTTTCTCTACACCACTTTTCTCTACGGTTCAATATGCACATAGACTACACATTTTATGTGTAGTTAAAGCTGTTTTTTCTAGTAGTGGCAAGTGCACGTAATCAACAAGTAATACACGGAAGTATTCCGAGATCGAATCCACAGGGATCGCTATATAAGTCACGTTGACAACAACTTTGTTTAATAGGAAATCAAGAAAGGGAAATTAAACAGGCAGTAGTTCTTTAATATAAAACACAACTAGAAACCTATGCTAAGAGAAAGCTACGGCAAGGCGAGGTAGAATACCAAACACAACGACGAGAAAAATAGTTGATACCAAGAAAGAGAAACAGACTTGACCTCTCGATTCCACCCATGCTTTGTACTAATAATGCTACAGTATTATCGTTGCCTCATCGCTATGACATGAACTTCTCCGATTCTTAGTATTTTTCCAAATCTAAGATTATATTCTGCAAAGCCCATCAATATATTCCTATATCGAACTGCTCTTAGAATACCTTTACTAATCTATTCATATTTGTCACACAAGGTAAACACATATTCCTATGCTATTCACACACGTAATATTTAAATCATGTTCTTACATCACTCTCTTGTTTTCCACTCTACAAGAACTTCCCAGAAATCATAGTGCTAAAATCTCACCCATGGTGATCAAGCACAAGCAAGATAAATAATTCCCAAGAGAGCGATAGCAATTTAAAAAGATATGCGTAGTAATGAGTTCAACCCAAGAGCATGGGGTTCATCAAGAGATCAAGTCAGATAAGTTTAGCTCATAGCGAGCTGTTCAACCATATTCAGAAAAACAAAAGCCATAACAAGCTAAAAGGAATCTAGAAAAAGAAAATAGAACACGTCGCCGGAATTGCGTGCTCGCTCGGATCGCCGCCTTTTCCGATGGCTTCCTCTCCAAGAGATCACCCTTTGATTCCTCTGCAATGTAATGATTGTGTCTCTCTCTCCCGCCCCAATAGATGATCTTCCAACTAATTCGTGTCCTTTTAATAACGACCTCGGTTCTTTTTTGGGGTGCGCATCGCGCACCGCCACCCTTCAACCTCGATTTTTATTCCTTTTCTCGTTAGTTCGATAGAGAACAGGTCGCTGCCTCCTTTATGCTGCCGTGGCCAGCTGCCACATGGTTGTGGTCCTGCTTCTCCGTCTTTGCTTCGCATTGTAGTCCATGTAGTTCTTCCTTTTTTTTCAGTTCTGCATTCTTCTCGAGCTCATCCATAAGTGCGAGCTTGTCCACTCTTACGATGTCGTCTTCGCTTACGATGTCGACTTCTCGAGGTCGACTTCGCTTACGAGGTCGACTTCTTCTAGGAGGTCGACTTCTCTTACGAGGTCGACTTCACTCCATACTGTGTTGTTGCTCGTCGCCACTCGTCCATAAATACGAGCTCGTCCATTTCATTCCATGCTTACGAGCTCCACTTCGTTCACAAGCTCGACTTTGCTCCAGCAGAACTCAAATCACGCAGCTTCGCTTAATACTTTTCATCGCTCCGCACCTTTTCGCTATGCCCTCGCTTACTAGCTCGACTTCGTTCCACAAGCGCGAGCTCGTCTTTGCTCCAGCAGAACTCCAGCATCGTCTGTCTTCTTCCTCTTTCCTGCTACATACCGTAGAATGATTACACAACGCATTAAATGTACACAATACCCCTTAAAAGCACTTGACTCAATCCTAACACGCACACACACAAAAACATGACATAAACATATAAAACATCAACAAACATACGAACAGAACATATAACACTCAAGGCTATTTAGATCAAAAAGGTCATATAATAACTATTTTACAAGAGTTATCACCTACCTTGTCTATCTCCAGGAGGAAGAGCAGAATGAGAGAATGATAGAAGACGTCCCGATCGTGAAGGAGTATCCCGATGTATTTCCAGATGAACTACCGGGATTACCACCAAACTGACAGATCGAGTTCACGATCGACCTCGAACCAGGTTCTACCTCGGTGTCGAAAGCGCTATACCAGATGGCACCAAATGAACCAGAGGAATTGAAGATCCAACTGCAAGAACTCTTGGAGTTAGGTTCCATTAGACCCAGTGTGTCTCCATGGGGAGCACTTGTCATTTTTGTGAAGAAGAATGATGGTACACTTAGAATGTGTATATACTATCGAGAGTTAAACAAGATAACTCTTAAGAATAGGTATCATTTGCCCCGTATTGACGATCTGTTTGATCAGCTTAAGGGAGCATGAGTCTTTTCGAAGATAGACTTAAAGTCTGGATACCATCAGCTAAGCATTACACCAGAGGATGTACCTAAAACGACTTTCCGTACAAGGTATGGTCATTTCGAATTCATCGTTATGCCCTTTGGACTTACAAATGCCCCAGCAGTATTTATGGATATCACGAATAGGATATTTCATCCGTACTTAGACAAATTTGTCTTATTATTCATAGACGATATCCTAATATACTCCAAGAATAACCAAGAATACAAAGAACACTTGAGAACTATGCTGCAAACATTAAGGCAAGAGCAACTCTTCGCCAAGTTTAGCAAGTGTGAGTTTTGGTTAGGCGAAGTGACATTCTTAGGTCACATCGTGACCGCCGAGGGAATCAAAGTCGACCCCTCAAAGATCGATACAGTTCGAGAATGGGAATCACCGAAGAACCCGAACGAAATTCGGAGTTTCTTAGGGCTTGCCGGCTACTAACGAAGATTTATCGAAGGATTTTCAACGATGGCCTGACCCATGACCCAATTGTTGAGAAAAGGAATCAAGTACACTTGGACCGCCAAGTGTGAGGCTAGTTTCCAGAGATTGAAGGAGTCTGCGACGATAGCACCTGCATCATAATGACCAAGCAAATAAGGAATACACAATCTACACGGACGCTTCGAAGAATGGACTAGGATGTGTTCTGATGCAAGAAGGTAGAGTTATTGCTTATGCTTCAAAGTAGTTACGCCTACACGAGTTGAACTATCCTACGCATGACCTGGAATTAGCAGCGGTCGTACATGCCTTAAAGATTTGGAGACACCATCTCTATGGAGTTAGATGTGAAATCTACACTGACCACAAAAGCCTGAAGTATTTCCTTGAACAAAAAGATCTTAACATGAGGTAACGTAGATGGCTAGAATTGGTAAAAGATTATGACTGTGTATCAATTACCACCCAGGCAAGGCTAATGTTGTAGCCGATACTTTGAATCGCAAATTCCACCCTAGTTTGGGATGTCTCCTCAGTCATGAAGAGACACTTATAAAGGAATTTCAAAAGTTGAATATCGAAGTCATGGACCTGTCTCAGACAATAGAAGGTCATATTGCAATCTCAGACTTAAGAGTCCGAATCTTAGAAGCTCAGAGGAAGAGCAAGAAGCTAGAGAAAATACGGACCAAGATCAAGGACAACAACCACAAGAATTTCAAAGAAGCAATAGATAACATTTTGTTGTATGATGGGAGAGTGTGTATTCCAGAAGATAAAGAGCTGAAAAGCGAGATCTTGAAAGAAGCCATGAGACTTCTTACACCGCACACCCCGAAAGCACCAAAATGTACCAAGATCTCAAGGAGAAATTTTGGTGGGATGGGATGAAGCGAGACGTAGCTTCATTTGTATAACGTTGTTTGATGTGTCAACAAGTGAAAACACTCCACTAGCGACCGTATGGAACCCTACAACTGCTGGACATACCAGAATGGAACGGGAGGATATATCCATAGATTTTATTACCGGGCTACCCAAATTATATATATATATATATATATAAACGCCATTTGGGTCACCATCGATCGTTTGACCAAGAGCGCGCATTTTTATCGATCCCAATAACATATGGATCAGACAGATTAACATAGTTGTACGTTCAAAAAATCATACGTTTGCATGGAGTTCCAAAGACTATCATATCAGATAGAGATTCAAAAAAAAAAATTACATCCAGATTCTGGGCGAGCTTACAAAAGGAATTGGGAACTCGACTGTATTTCAGTACCACATTCCACCTACTAACGGAAAGACAATCCGAGAGGATCACTGTAACAGTGCACTAATCTTAAGGACGGATTAGCAGAGGCTATTACTTGGAACGGAAATTAAGAAACATAAAAGGTAATTAAATATAGGATTTTGAGGCATATGCCAAGCAAACTTTCAAGACTTCAAACCATTTGAGATAAAGCACACATAATTTATATATGAGACTGGACCATCAGATCTTTAACAAAAAGGGTTCAACTGATATGAAGGTAATAGGTTTCAAACTCAAAATATAACTTTAGTGTTCTTGCAGCGGAAAACATGTGAAGTTCACATATGACGATGTGCACTCAAGGTTCTACTTATCAATGACAAAAGATCCGACTGCTCAACACTGCTCCATCCCATCAATCAGCTCAACCTGCATATTTAAAAACAAACATGCAGGGCTGAGTAAAAGAATGCACTCAGTGGACTTATGCCAAAAACATTTTATCAACTTTAAATTACACCGCCCCATCAGTAACACACGAGGTTTTAGTTGAAATGCTCGTGCTTACTAAAACATTTCATCATTTACTCAAAACATCGCCTGGCCAGGCATTTTCTCTTTGTATGTATGATCCATATCACATCTCATATAACCTTTTAGGAACATCATCTCACATCACTCTCACGTTGTAGAAGGTGGCCTCCTTCTACGGACGCTGGGATCGGCCGAGAATTATCCTTTCAGCACACAGTCACCCTTTAGTGTACACGTTAATCCTTGCTAGGAATTGTCCTTCTAGCATAGGATCCGAATTCGATTTTCACTCATATGTTGGGAGCGACCCAACAACTTTATCATCATTCATAGTTGGCAAACCAACAACTTGATAGGATCCATACATAAAACATAAACATTTTGGGCAGGTAATTAAATAACATTTCATCATCATTTCTCGACAGAAAGCTTCGTAAATAAATACTTTTCATTTCGAAGAAAGCATAATAAATAAAGCATTTGCCATTTTGAAGAAAAACAAGCCCACCTGGTACGTATCCTTCTTAGAAAGACTTTCTTCTAATGTCAACGATCAAATCGCGTCCCACCTTTACGTAAGAAACTAATTTAATACGTTGGTCACGTTATTCTAGATCGTCAAAGTCTAAAAGATTTGATAACCTTCTAACGTACTTCGTATCCTTTAACCCATTTAGTACGTCTTACACATCTTAGTGTATCTATTCAACGAGATCCATCTTTCTACTAGACGTACAACGTAACATGGTTCACATATTAACATATTTCGTACGTTTATACCCTAGTCAAGTCATATGACTTTCAAAATCATATAATTCGAAATAATCACATACATAACTATCATGTTACATATATACTCGATTTTTAATCGATTTCTAATCACATTCTCATAAGTCTCGATTTTTCATGTTAATTAACTATCATGCTTCAACAATACACATAAGTATGATCTAACTTGATCATAACACTTCACTTTTCAACCTTACGTCACATAATTACATGTTTCGACACAAACATAGTATACCTTGTTTTAAAAATCACATAATTTCATAGTATGTCTAAAACGTATTTTTGGAACATAATATGTGATTATACTTGATAAAATAAATTTAGAAACTTTTAATTTCTTAACATATAGTTTCGGTCCTTTTTGTTTATTTTCCAAAACTTATGCTTAAATTCTCATAAATTCACATAACATACTATATTATCATAAGATCAATAATATGTAATTATATTAGCCATAGAAAAATTTGACATAATAATTTCTTATCTCATACTTCTCGAAATTTTTTGGAATAATTCTTAAACATTTTTCAAAAATTTCAATTAATTCACACAATATATAATCACCATCACATATCATCAATATGTCATTATTTCTAACATACACAAATTATACATCAATGTGTCCTAGGCCTATAGTTTCGAAAATTTCCACTTATGAACAAATAATTTCTAGAAATACTAATAAATTCCCATAACACTTTATTATGAATCTACATCAATAATATGCTAAGATATCATTTATACATGAATTATACATCAACATATCATAACTTATCATTTTTGAAAATTTCATGAACTATAGTCTAATGTTTTCCAAAAATTCAACATAAATTCATATAAGCTTAATTATTACCAAGTATCATTAATCCATGCTCAAAACAACAATTAAAAATCATTTCCATCAACATATGAACTCTATGTATTTTCGATTATTTCATAAAATTTTAGAACATGCTCAACTTTGTACTAAATTCATAATATATGCTTCTAAACTTCATATAAACATATTAAATAAATAACTTAACATATGAACAATAATTTCCCAAATATTCATCATAAATAACATAAGCTTATAACATAAGATTTTATGGATGAAAATCGAAAATTCTAATATGTATATAAAACTTGTACGATTTCTAACCTTTTAATCGGAGTCGATTATCGGCGGCAACGTTTTTCTACTTAAGATTTGGGAAGAATGTGATAAACTCTCTCTCAAAATTTCCTCTCTAATTTTCGACCCCAAGGGAAGAAAATGGGAGAAAATTTTGATCCTATGCCATATTTAAAGACTTGTCCACTTGTAGTGAAAATATCTATTTAAAATCACATAATTACACTTCCATTTTTGTCAAAGAATTCGGCCATCAAGTGGCATGGAGGGGACAAAATTTTATCATTTCCAAAGCGTTATTAAATATGTCACTATACCACATAATTAATATACATTACCATAATTATCATAAAATCAAGAAAATTCATCACTTTATACTATATATATATATATATATATATATATATATATATATATATATATATATATATATATATGTCATCATAGTGTAGAGGATAATTTTATTTTTATACTATCATATACCTTAATATTACTTTAGGATAACATCATATTTGAAAAGTCAAAAATTTACACTTTGCATTTGTTCCATTTCACATTTGTTCACATTGTTTAAAATTTTCGATCAACACCTTATGGAGTGTGACAATTTATATTTTTTTACACTAAGATACAAGAATTAATATGTCATTATCAAATACATAACCATCACTTTCTCAAGTTTGATTTTCTTTTTCTTCTTTGATTTTTTTTCAAAGATTTCGGCTTCAAGAGACAAAGAGTCACTCCACTTGCATAACTTGATTATACAACTCATCTTATCTCTTAATAATATCTTATCAACATGATCATAACATATCATTATTAAGAGCATGATATTTTTATTCATTTCACACCTAAAGTAGTGAAATTTTCGGCACTTTTGTAGCATAAATGCTACACATTTTATTTTCTTGCAATTAACATCCATATGATATAATATAAGTGCTAGATAATAATTTAAATCATAGGAAAAATAATTAAAAACATTTTTATATCATATCTTCAAATTTTTGAATACTATTTTAGAAATTAGGAACACATTGTCCAATAATTATTCTTTAATTCTGTAATATCCCGAAGATTTAAAGCCCAATTACGATAATAAAAATCGTAAATTAGGGTTTCGTCACGAAAGTTGAAATAGTAACATATCGAATATGGATTTCGATTATTATGATATAATGGATCCTTATATCGTGTTCACTAATGATTAGTGAATCAAAGAATGAAGTTTATATAAATTCTTTCGGAAGAATATTTTAACGCCGATCAATATCGATAGTTAATATTACGTAGATTTTTCTAAGCAATGAAGCTTAGAATTAAATTCCATTATTAATGGAATAGTTTAATAAAATAATTACGACTTTATTACGACCATTTTGAGATGAGTCGATAATTAACGTTTGAGATATTTCAAACGTCAACGCTTAGAGATGAATAGAAAATGAGATTAATGATCAAGGAATTGTAGTATTTAAATTCCTATGATTATTATATGTAATTAGAGTATTGTTTAGCATTAAAATAATGCTAGAACATTAAGGTTTAATGTTTGAACAAAGTTAGTAATTTCGAAAACCCTAAATTTCGAAATTAGGGTTTTCTCACATGAAATGATACTAATAATTTTTCCTATGATATAATTTATCATCTAAAATATATATTATGTCATATAGCTATTAAAAGCAATAAAATAAAATTATTTAGTTTTTGGGAAGCAAGTTGTCGTGAACTTATATTAATATAGGTTCAATGGTTTGATTTTTTTCATGATTGCGTGAATTGATATGTAATATCAGTAGTAGTATTATATTTTTTTTTTTTGCACAAGAAATAAGGAATTGATTAGGGAATCAAATGGATGTCTCATGAATGAGTGATAGCCGTGTAAAATACTTGGTAAGTTGAAGTTGGAAGATATTGTGGGACTCTTTGTTGAATTGGCTTCCAAGTATTAAATGCTAAGAAAATTTCTTGTATATAGGACAAAATAAATTAAAAACTCACTCCTTTGTGCAAGGCAATGACCGACGGCACTTGATACAAATTGTGAGGATTCATTTTGTTTCATTCAATGCTTTGTGTAAGGCATTTTAAAAGTGTGTAAGGGGTGAGTTATACATTAATTTGGTGTAAGAGGGATGACATATTCATAGATGAGTCAAAAGAAATTAAATTGTTTCCCTTTTTCACAATAGAATGCCGACGACACTTGTTCAAAATGAATAAAAAATCACTTTGTTTTGTTCAAGGTGAGTCATAAAGTTTTTATTTTTATTTTTGGCTTCCAATTTATGATGTGTGTGTTGGAACCGTGAGGTGTGAGGAGTTTTTAATGTATTAATTGTTATTCTTTTAAGTGTGCCAAGTGATAAATAAACATAATAGCAAAGCAACTTCATTTCCTTTACTTCAAAATGCCGAGAGTGTTTTGAGAGGAAAGAAGAAGAGTGTTCTTCATTATTTATCCCCAAAACCTAGATATAAAATCCTTTGCACTAAAAATCGACACCGGTTAAAAGGTTAGGTTTTTAACGAGCTTTGTCTATACGTTAAAATTTTGGAATTCCAACCGTTCGATTTTATTATATATGCTTATGTTCTCAATGTTACAAATGTGAAGAATTATGCTATCATGTTTAGGGGTTTGCAAGTATTGTTTATTATGTTAAGTATGGTTCATATATGATGATTTAATTACAAATTAATTATGCTATGATTTATATAGGGTGATCGAAATTTATAAGGATCATGTGTTGATAGATTAATGATATATGTTAGTAGTTAAGCTCCTAGTGAATTATTTGGAAATTTTGAAAATCATATGTTATATATATATAAATACCAAAACTTTTGAGGTTTATGTGTTGGTGAATAATTATTGTCTAAGTATAAAGAAGGAAAAAAAAAATGAAATGAAATGAAAACTTTTGAGAAAATTCTTGAAAATGCCGAGGACATCAATTAATGGGTTTGTGATGCATGCTTGGGTTATGCAAAATGTAAAAGCATATTATGGATCTATAATAAATTTGAGGCATGTGATAAATTCATTAGATTTTTATAAAATGATTTGTATATATATTGGAAAATATCGAGACATACTAGAATTGGTATATTGATGTATCAATTGAGATTGTTGAATATTATGATAGATTGGTAATATATGATGATGTTTAGGTATTGTGAAAATTTATAAGAATTTTGCAAAATATTTGCTAAATTAGAGTGTGATGGCCGTGAGCTCGAGTATTGGATAGAGATGTCCAATTTTCCTATAGCTAGTGTTAATACATATTAGTGATACTATGATAAAATAGTACACTATATGAATTTAGAAGAATTTTGGAAGATGAATGAAAATTTAAGCTTAAGGGCCGTGAGCTTAGAATTGTTATATTAAGGATTTAATTCCTTAATATCAAGAAAAAAATAATACGTTATATGTCTAGAAATTATTTTAGACATATTAAGAATTTATGGAATTTTATAAACATAGTATACTATGTTTATGGAGAAACGTTATATTAAATAACGTTAGAAATTAAAAATTATGTTTAATGAATAAGTTAATTAATATTAAAGAAAAATATTAATAAAGTTTATCGATTTGCATGAAAAATCGAGAATTAGGGTTTTACGAAAAGAAATCGATTGAAAATCGATTTCTATGGAAATTAGATATTAAATATATGTTTTATTAAAGAATTTAGTAAAGAAAAGTCAAAATTGTTGACTTTTGAAATTAACGTATGAAATACGTTCGATAAATACGCTAATACGTAAACCGTATTAAGTTTATAAGAAAATCTCATTGTTGAGAAAAGATTTCATAATTGAAATCTTTATATCGAAAAACGTTAGAATACGCCAACGCTTAACCCAAAGGGTTAAATGAAATAGTTGAACATATCTCATCTCTATCGAAGTACGAGAAATGTTTAGTTAAGATACGCGATTGGTCGACGTATTGAATTCGTTAAGGAATTCAAATTATATTAGTATAAGTTATCAAAGTTTATTTTAAACTTTGAAAATCTCAAAACGCGATGATGTAATCAAATCGCTTTTACGTAGCGAGACGCGGAGGCGATCGTCAGCATAAAAGAAAACGAATTAAGAAAGCTTACGCACTGTGGGCTTTTTTCTTATTCTCAAGGATAAAATGCTCTATTTATGATGCTTTCTTGAAATGAAAAGTAATTATTTATGATGCTCTCTTTTGAGAAATGATTATGAAATGATGATGAAATTACCGCCAAAAATATTTATGTTTTATGTATGTATCCTATCCATGAATGAATGAATGAATGATGAATGTTGTCGGGTCGCCCCAACTTATGAATGAAATCGATATCGGATCCTATGCCGAATGCTTATACCGCCAGATTAACGTGTACACCTAATGGTGACCGTGTGCAGTAAGGACAATTCACGGCGGTCACAAATGACGTAGAGGAGGCCTCCTTCTACGGCGTAAATGATAATGTTATGATGAAATGAAAGGGTATGGATCATATACACAAGGAAAATGCCCGCCGTGTGAACGCTTATGAAAATGATGAAAATGTTTAGTAAGCTCAAGGTCTTTTCAAGTAAAACCCTCAGTGTCTTACCATAATGGGGCAAAGGTAATTTAAAGATGATAAAATGTTTTGCATGAGTCCACCGAGTACATTCTTGTACTCACCGCATATTTGTTTTTAAATGTGCAGATTGAGCTGGTGATGCGATGGAGCAGTGTTGAGTAATAGGAAGGTTGTCGCTGAAAGTTATACCTTGATAGTACATCGTCATATGTACATATCACATGTTTTCCGCTGCAAGAACATAAGTTATATAGTAAAGTCCAAAAACATACTTGATATATGTATTACAGTTTAATGTTAAATGGTCTCCATGTTTATTCATTCCTGATTAGAGTAATAATCCCTGCTAAATCGTACTTAGGATTTAGGGGCTGTTACAGAGTGGTATCAGAGCGGTTCGCTCTTTGAATCTAAAATCTCCTTTAAGGTTAAGTCTAGATTGAGTCACTAGACTTCTAAAGGTCAGCTGACAATGCTCAACACTCCATCACATCAAGCTCAACTGGAATGAGGTAAATGATTCATTTTCAAAAGTTTTGAAATGAAAAGTTTAATGATGAAAAAGATTGAAATCATATTTTGAAAGTAAAAGTGAAGAAATGTATGAAGTTTGATTGAAATAAAAGTACGAGAAAAGAAAATTTTCAAAACTTTATTTTGAAATCAATGAAGTAATGAAAATGATATGAAATGAAAGTTATGAATAATGTTGAGAATAGAAGTTATGCAAAGTGATCAAGTTAGAAATGAATGCTTATGATAGATCATGGGCAAATGTGCGAAGAATGAAATGTCAATTTGCAAAATTCAAGTAATACATGCATTCAATAAGTATGTTATGAAGTTGAACAAAATTTTCAAGTTTTCATAACTAAATTGCTCAAATTTCAAGATTATGTATAATAAATGAATATGCTTGAAATGAACGTGAATGGCTAAAGTTGGAATGATGAATTCTTCGAAATTCAAAGAAATGTGCATGTATAAATGAACTATGTTTTCATTATTTGAAACTTTAGTTTCAAATCTCAAGATTATTATGACAAATGATATGTCATCTCAAGAATAACATAGACGATATAAGAAGCATGATCACTTTTTACGAAAGAACATAGAAGTACGAACTTCCTTCCTTTACGAGAACAAACGAATAACATGAAAACGAAAAGAAAGTTAGACTACGACTTCGGCATGTGCGACTCGACTCGACTTGCATGTGCGACTCGACACGACTTGGCATGTGCGACTCGACACGACTTCGGCATGTGCGACTTGACTCGACTCGCATGTGCGACTGACTCGACTCGGCATGTGCGACTGACACGACTTCGGCATGTGCGACTCGACACGACTGCATGCGACCGACACATGACTCGCATGTGCGACTTGACTTGACTCGCATGCGACTCGATTACGACTTCGCATGTGCGACTCGATTACGACTTGGCATGTGTGACCGATTACGACTTGCATGTGCGACTGACTTGACTTGGCATGTGCGACCGACACGACTGGCATGTGCGACCGACACGACTTCGAATGTGCGACTCGACCGACTTTGGCATGTGCGACCGACACGACTTCGGCATGTGCGACTCACGACTTATGTGCGACTTCACTTGACTGCATGTGCGACTCGACACGACTTCGCATGTGCGACTCGACACGACGCACTTCAGATGTGCGACTCGACTCGACTTCCGGCATGTGCGACTGATTACGACTTCGCATGTGCGACTCGATTACGACTTCGGAATGTGTGACTCGATTACGACTTCGGCATGTGCGACTTGACTTCGACTTCGGCATGTGCGACTCGATTACGACTTCGGCATGTGCGACTCGATTACGACTTCGGCATGTGCGACTCGATTACGACTTCAGCATGTGCGACTCGACTTCGACTTCGGCTTGTGTGAATCGACTTCAATCTCAGCATGTGCGACTCGACTTCGACCACGGCATGCACGACCTCGGTGTCGGCATCGCCTACGATCTCGGCGCGAGCGCGTGAATTTTTTCCTGCACTGCGCAGTCATTTTGTCTTGACCCGTTCTCCTTCGTTTGAACTCCGATTTACGTACGGTTTTCGCCTATGTACTCCTAACACACTGTAATTTATTTGTTATGAATGAACGAATCCCTGATTCCTACTCCAGAATTTACGAGAAACAGTTGAATTTGGTTCTATGATTTTTATAGAATGAGAATGTTATAGTATGATAAGAATCTTAGAATGTTACTGAGAAAGTAAGATTTCCAGTAATACAAGTAGAGCCATGACCTACATGAGAACCTTTATTTATGACCTATTACGAGTATATAAGGTTTCAAATTATATTCATTACCCAATTTCTGTCATTGAGTTTAACTCCATGACCTAGTTCCAATTGAGAAATCATTTGAGTTTCTCACTTTTTCTCAAGGAAATTTACAACCCAAACCTTATAAAGTGTCCTTGAAACCAAGCCTCAGTGATCGAGAAAATAATTGTGACGGTCCGCCAGCCCATATGACCAAAGAAATCTCAGTAGTCGTCATTCTGGTCTTCGGACCCTAGATCCCAATTATTTAGTCCAAAGAGGATATAGGTTCAATCATTAAAAGATGTTATTTTTAATTTGTGAGACAGTACCTCCTGTAAGTAGTCGTGATAAATTCTCCTCGATTCTTGAAACCATCAAGTATGATGAATGTTGACTTACCTTGTCACCTAAGTACGAATTAGTAAAGCGATAAACATCAGGTATGATATAGGTTGACATATTTCCGTCACCTAAAAGTTTCATATCAGTAAAGTGATAGACATCAAGAAATTGTGATGTAAAGAAAATCTCGATGAGACGAGATATTTTCTCTATGATACACATGGATGTGATGACCCTTGATGGGCTTTTCAAATATTGATAACAGTAAAGTTATACCTTCATATGACCGTTATGATAATAAAGTAATGAACAAGATACTCTTTAGCATTGAATGCAAGAGTAAAAGTAAAGAAAAGTATATGATATCCGTGGGATATAATTTCCCCTTACTATGTCATAACGAGAGAGAGATTACAACTTATCTTTAAGATAGTCAGATGTCCCAAAACCTCGTTAGTAGGTTGGACATGTTTAAAGGAATGAAGATGCATGCAATATATTCTTTTCAAAGAATATATATATAAATGAATGATAGCATCTCGTAAAATAAATCTCTCGCTTATAATTAATCAATGAGATTATGCTTGAGCATAATCGATTCCAAGTAATTGAGACTTGCTAAACAGACGATAATGAGATTGAGAGATCATAATCGAGATTGTGTGAATGACTAGGATAGTGTAATATCCGTAATTTTAATCCTAGATTACGATAATTAATTTCGTAATTAGCATTATTAATTCAATAATTAAAATCTTAATTAGTCAACTCTTGACTTTGACCAAGCATAATTGGATAATTTCTGTATGAGATTCACGAGCCTTAGTGAATTAAGGAATATAATTTTCAATATTCCTTCGAACGTAATTTTCAACGTCAATAAATTCGACGCTTACGCCTTACAAGATTATTAAGCATTGCTTAATTTGAAATTCCTATTATTATGGGAATACATAAGTTATAACAAACTTTATTTTGAACATTTTGGAGATAATTAAGCTATGAGAATTTAGAGACGCTTCAAACGCTCACGCTTAGAGATAATGCGATAACTTTAGCATATGATCTCGGAATTATAAAATTCAAATTCCTATGATTATTTTATTATATAAGAGCATTATTTATCATTAAATAATGCTAGAAAATTTAAAGAATGCAATGTACCTTATTTATGGGTTTCGAAAACCCTAAGTATTTAAATTAGGGTTTTTAAGACCTAAATTATTTTAAATACTTTTCTATGATTAAAATTATTATCTAAGACATATAATATGTCACATAAATGAGTAGTAGCTATTTTATACAAGAAAATAAAATATTTGAATTACCTTGGTAAATTTCGAAAATGTGAGATATTAAGTATGATTTAATATTTAATTCTTATCTAATTAATGATATATGATAATTATTATATTATTATGATGTCATTAAGGACAAAATGAGGTGTATTACAATTTGCACAAGTGTGGGAGCACACTTGCACATAAGTGGCGAAAATTATGGATTTTTAGCATGATTTTATGTAATATTATTATCTTATAATTAATAAATAAATATGAGTTGGATCCTATCATATACCAAGTGTAAAGTAGTGATAGTAGACAATTAAAACAAGTAATCCATGCTCATTAATTGAAAGAGCCGAAATTGTTGAAAAAATGGTGGAAAAATTCTTAGTTTCATACTTTATAATGTGAACACTTGTGTAGTTGAAAACTTTGACCTTTCAAAGGAGACCTTATCTTATAATATTAGTATAGTATATAGTTGGGAAAAATAATAAAATTTAACTATGAATCTAAGAAATGGCCGAGCTATATATATATAGTATTAACATGTTGGGAATTTCGATTTTCTTGTAAGATTGATAGAATGAATATAATATATAATAGTTAAATAAGAAGATATATATATATATTAATATATGATGGAATATGATTTTTGTCTCCTCTTGAACCAAATGGCCGAAAACAATATGAATAAAGCAAGAAGTGTGCAACTTGTTGAAATAAAGGTGAGTTGTATTAATTAAAGGATAAGGTAACATAATGAAGTGTAGGAGATAAGAATGAAATTTTTGTCTCACACCATGAGGAGGTGCCGATTTTGTTGACTTAATAATACAAGTGTACAAGTTGTATTTCATGTAATAATTACTATACAACTTGCATAACTCTATAAATATAAGGTTAGCTCCTCCATTACTCATTTTGTCACCTTAAGAACCGAAATTAGAGGAGTAAAAATTTGAGAGGGTTCTTCAATTTCAATCCCAAATCCTTAGCAAATAAACCTCCGCCGATTAAATCGATTCCGATTAAAAGGTTAGACTTCTTACGAGCTACGTATACATGCTAGAATTTTCGATTTTCGTCCGTTAGAATTTATGTTATAAGCTTAGTTTGTTTATGATGATTTTCGAAAATCATGTGTATATGCTAAAGTGTTTAGAAATTATGTTTATATGATATTATTAAGCATGTATATTAATTATATCATGAAATTAAACATGCTATCAAATTTAATGTTGGGACCGAAAACTTAGGGATGATATATGTTGATGATTTTGATTTTTAATTGTTGATTTGAGCATGGAATAATAATCTAGGGTATTAATTATGCTTATATGAATTTATGTAGAATTTTTGGAAAACTATTGCTTATATATTTATTAATACCGAAAATATATATAAATGATAAAGTGTTGTGATATAATCCATATTTAAGTGTTATCATATCATATTGATGATGTAGATTCATAATATATGGTTGTAGGAATTTATCGAAATTTATAAATATTATTTCGACCTAAGTCAAAATTTAGAAAGTGACTTAGGTAAATTTTATTCAATAAGTCACAATAAATAACAATTATGTTGTAGTAAGCATAATTGAGGGTGATTAATTGAGATATGATTTTATCGAATTTTAAAAATCATTTGACGGGTTATTTACGTAAGCACCGAAAACTATAGGTTATAATACTAAGGTGTATAAATTTTATTTGACTAAGGTAATTACATATTATTAATCACATGATAAAATAGTGTAACATGTGAATTTATAAGAATTTTTGCACAAGTCTAAGCTATTTAATTTGTAGAATTACCGAAAACTTTATATTATGCGCATTAATGTTATAAATTTATTTTATCAAGTATAATTACATATTATGATCTAGAATAATGTTTTAGACATTGTATGATTTTATAAGAATTTTTGGAACAAGAATTGCACATAAAATGATAAGAATTTCATAATAATTGAAAAGTCAAATGTTAACTTTTCGTTGACCAAAGTCAAAATTGTTGACTTTTGGTCGACTTGGTCAAAATAGTTGACCAAAATCGCCGACCAAGGTCAACGGACACGCAATTCGATAATACGTGATCAACGTGACGTAGCACGCTTAGTAACAATGCTACTTACATTACGTAAGTACATTAAACGCACATTATATTCTAAAAGGTAGAATACCCTTTTATGTTAAGAAATTTCATAATCGACATCAATCGATTAGGAAACGCCAAATTAAGTCCGACGTTAGCCTTATTTGACACGTAGAACGTTATGACTATGTTCGCCTCTCTCGAACGTGATCAACGTACTAAAATAGTTCTTACGCTACGCGGGACGGACTGAAGCCAACTTAGAAAGGAACGCTATCAAAGCTACGCACAAAGTGGGCTTTATTCGAAAACCCTTTTATTTATTTTGCCAAATGCAAAGTATTTATTTACAAGCTTTCAGTTGAGAAATGATGATTACCTGCCAAAAATATTCTGTTTTGTGTGAATCCTATCTGGCGTGAAGGTTGGAACGATATGATATTATTTTGTTGGGTCGCACCCAACCTCTATATAAATTCGGGTCCCGTGCTGCAGGTTAATGCCCGGCTAGATCGGGCGTGAAGGTTGGAACTATATGTTATGTGTACACCTGAAAGTGACTGTGTGCCGTATGGGAAATCGGCCGGTCACGGCATCGTTGAGGGAGGCCTCCTTCACGATGTCAATGTTTGAACTTTGATACTATGATGAAATATTATTATGGGATACGGATCACACACACTAAGAAGATGCTCGGCCGAGCGACGCTTTTGAGAAATGAGAAATGTTTTAGTAAGCACAAAGCATTTTAAACTAAAACCCTTGTGTCTTACTTATGGGCAAGTGTAATTAAAGAAAATGTTTTCGCATGAGCCCACTAAGTGCATTCTTGTACTTAGCCCCGCATGTTTGTTTTAAATGCGCAAAGTTGAGCATTGATGTCGATGTTGAAGTGTTGAGCAGCTTGGAGTCTTCGTCGTTGATAAGTATAGCCTTGATTACATATCGTCATATGTGTAATCACACGCCTTCCGCCGCAGTTATATAGGTTATGTTTCGAGTTGAACCCTTTAGTCAAGAGTCTAAATGATCCATTTGATGTATTTATATATGTGTCACATCAAATGATATGAAGTTTCCGAGAATTTGTCTATTATATATATATCTCGTAGTTCCATAACTAGTCTTTGTTCCTTGTTAATCCCCGCCATTAGTAATGATCTCGTTAATCCGCACTTTGAAAGGCGGGCTGTTACAGCTTGGTATCGAAAGGTGTCGCACCCTAAACCCAAAACTTCTTTCAAAAGTAGAGTCTAGATGAGAGTCACTAGACTTTTAGAGATCACCGACTATGCTCAACACTCCATCACATCAAGCTCAACCGAAAAAGGTAAATGATTTTCTCACGCTTTGATAATAAGGATAAGAAGTTGGAAAGTGAAAGTCATTAAAGTGAAATGAATTTTCAAGAAAATGAAAGTTAGAACTAGAGAGATTCTAAGAATATGCGTGTGGACCGCATATTCAAGGAAGGCTCAAAGGATTCCAAGGATATGTAGGTATGGGACTACATATTCATGGAAAACTTAAAAGATATAATAAGCGTTAAGTAAATAATTTTCTCAAATTGGAAATGAAAAAGTTTGAAAGTACATGCCCCTTTTTCAAAATTTTGAAATGAAAAGTTTAAACATGGAATATGATATTTCCAAAGAGATGAAAGTTATGAGGATTGTTGAAGGTGAAAGTAATTGCAAGTGTTGCAATGATGTTATATGTTGTGAAGAGTTGAAAATGATATGAGAAAGTATTGACATTGAGATGTCAAAGGAGAAGTTTTTGAATTTGTGGAATTCAATGAAAGTTTATGTTATGAAAGTTGTTGGTTATTACCAACATATGATTATGTTATGAATGTTTACAGTTCTGAAATTTCCAGTTATTTTGATGATGGATATGTTATCCCAAGGAACATAGACTGTTAAGTCGCATGATCCCTTTTTGCAAAAGAACATAGACGTGATAAGAAGCATGATCGCTTATCGCGAGAACATAGAAGTAAGAATTTGAGAACTTTAGTTCTTTTCGAATACGAAAGTAAGTATCGATATGAGAACGAGAACAAAGATCAGTGAAAACATTACGAGTTTTCAAAACGAGAAGAAAGAGATATAAAGTGGACCACGTCGGCATTTTTATGCTCGACTCGACATCGACTTTGCCAACTTAGACCTTAAGTGTCGACCTCTTTAATTTAGAACTTAGCAATTCAAGTTCAACCTTGGTTGCTCGATTTCGCGCCAGCAAAACTGCCTTTGCAATGTTTTGACTTTAGCTCGCTCTCCTCGTTTGAATTCGATTTACGAACGGTTTTCGCCACGTACTCCTATCACAAGGTACTATATTTCTTATGAAGACCCAAATCCTTGATTTCTTCTTCAGAATTCGTGAGAATCAGTTAAAGACTAGTCCTATGATGTTCATGAAACGAAACCTTACAAAGATAGCAAGAATATTAGAATGTCGCTAGAAAATAAGATTCCCAAGAGTACAAGAAGAGATATGACATACATGAGAACTTTTGTAGATGACCTATTATGAGCTGTATAAGGTTTCAAGTTCTACTCAGTTTACACATCGCGATTAACTCTATGACCTAGTCTCAATTGAGAAATCACTTGCTTTCATTTTCTCGGAAAGAAGTTTACAAAACCAAAATTTTATACAAAGGTTCTTGAAGCCAAGCCTTGTGTGACTGAGAAAGTATTTGTGACGGATGCCACCCCATATGACCAAAGAAATCCCAAGAGTCGCCATTCGGTCTTCGCACCTATATCCCAATTATTCACTTCAAAAGTATATTGATTCAAATCTTCGAGATTGTCATCGAGTTGTAAACCAATACTTTTTTAAATTGTCATGACGAATTCTTCTTCAAAGCTTGAAACCAATAAGTATGAGACAAGATTGACTTATTCCGTCACCTAAGTTTTCAAATCAAGAAGTGTTAGACATCGTTATGATGTAAAGAAGTTCTCAAAGGACTAGATATATTCTCTTCTATGGTGCACATTGATGCAATGACCCTTAATGGGCTTACAGAGATTGAGGATAACAAAGAAGTTATACCTCCACGTGAGAGTATGATGATTAAGTCATGAACGAGATACCTTATAGCATTGAGTGCTAGAGTAAAAGCAAAGAGAAGTATATTATATATCCTCGATATGCCCTCCTCTTATTATATCATAATAAAAAAAGAATACAACTTATCTTTAAAATTGCTGATTGTCCCTAAAACCTCATTAGAAGGTCGGACCTGTTAAAAGTATGGAGATAAAGAAGACACAGTTGATGGATATAAAGAAATGAAAGCATCTCCGTTAATAAGTCTCTAGCTTCAACCCTAAATCAATAAGATTATGTTTAAGTGGAATTGATTCCAAGAATTTGAGACTTTGGTTAAACCAAAGATAGTATGATCAACGGATCAATAATAAGATATGTGAGTAGCTAGGCTATTCCTAGTTTTAAACCAAGAAAAAGAGAGATACCACAAGTTGAGATTTGACAATAGGACATTGGTACTGGAAAATAAGTTAGATGTACAAACATACTACCTTACCACCTAGATTGTAATGATGACGGTCTTGATCTTAAAATGAGAAACAAAGTATAAAAGTAATATAACTTTCGGATATCATGCTCAAGAAAAAGAGCAAGAGTTAAGAATAGCTGAGGAAACTACCAACTATACGCTTATGATATAGCCGTAACATGAGATAAGTTTTGCAAACAGCTTTGATTACGATAAGTAAAGCAAATCCTTTCAAGGAAAGAAGTGGATCAAGAAGTAGATTTGATATTTGAGATGAAACCGTCATACCCTAAGTTTATAGAGACAAACGCTCATCTTATGCGTGATTTAGTAATTAATCAAGTAAGATGACTTTAAAAGACGATTGCAAAGGAAATACGATAAGCGAACAAAGGAAGGAATTCAAGAAAGGACCTTAAGGTGAATCCGATTGAAAAGTTATTCCTCATAATTATGAGACGACCCATAAGATGAAACGCTGGTACTTCAAGATTGAAACAAAGTAAACATAGAATGTCGAGAAGATAGTAAAGATATATGAAATCAAGGAAAAGTATGATGCTTTTCAGAATAATGGTTTTAACTTATGCGAAACCACTTAGCCAAACCAATGAAGGTTAAGAGAAATGACGTATATCCAAAGAGTATATTACTTATAATAGCACAACAAATGCTAAAATAAGGATTCTTCTTGAAAGGATTTTAAAAGAAAGAATATATGGAAGATATATTCTAAAGATCGATAAAGAGAAGAAGGAATCAATCGTTCATACCGATTAGAAAGTATGATAATGATAGAACGAACAAAATCAGAAAACCTGTAGGTATGAGAAAACTTCAAGATACCTAAAATACTTTGGTTCAAGACAAGTGCTTCACATTTCATTATCACAAGAATAGTAAGAGCATGCGTGGATACGTTAGAGCTCAAATCAGAATAAGCAAATCAAAGGATGAGAATCTCTTCACTTAAAAGAAGGATCATGGTCGCCATACGTATTTACTCGAACTTAGAATTGAACTTAGAATTGAACTTAGAATCATTTAAGACTTTAATAAAGAACTCGAACATAGTACCTATATGAGACATAGAGATAATCCTAAGAAAGAAATTGATTAGTTGAAAACTATTCCACAATTCTCAGACAAGAAAAGGAAATTTCGCTCCATTTCTCCGAATAAAAGGTTACAATTTCTATGGAATCCACATGGGGAAGGAAATTCCAACCATACCCACACTACAAATAAGGGAATTATTAAACAAGAAGGGATGTCGAGCATTCCATATTTCTCTGAGCAAAGGATGGATAGCGGAAAATGAAGGTAGAGGGTGTGAAAATTTTTCGAGAATTTCTAGAGATACCCTGACAATTTAGCAAAGATTACCTCTGATAAGCAGCTAGAATTCTACTATCAAGTTAGAACCATTATTAAACCAAGTTAAAAGTACCTTTATCAAATGGATTCAAGGAAAGTGAAAAGATAAAGATTCACGTTTAAAGGCTATAAAATCTAAGTTTCATCGAACCTAGTGTATCATCACCTTAAGAAACACCCGATTTGCTTGACAAAGAAGAAAGATAGCCCATTAAGAAAGTATGTAGATTATCGAAAGTTAATAATCCATTACCAAGGGTAAATAAGTATTCGGTCAAAAGGAACAAGAGTAGTCCTGAGAACCGATCTCAATTGGACTATAATCAATTTAAGGCACGAGCTAACAATGTACCCAAAATGGCTTTCCGAACAAGATATGGCTACTATAAGTTTATAGTCATGCCATTCGAATCAATTAATACGCCAGCCATGCTATGAACCTCAAAAATCGAGTGTTCCGCGCCTACTAAGATAAATTATCTTAAAACATCATAGATGATATTTCCATCTAATCGAAGGGTAAAGAAAGAGTATAAAGAACTCTTAAGAACCATTCTTGCAGACATTAAAGTCAAATAAATTTTCAAGACTATTTAAGCTAAATTCGACTTGAAGGAGTAATATTCCTTAGACATCTTGTGTCTTTAGAAGGAACCCATATGGATCCGACGGAAGTTAAAAGCAATGCGAGGATAGAAGCAATCAACGACCCAAACGAGAGCAAAGGTTTCATAGGATTCGCTGGCTGCTATCGAAAATTTATTAAAGATTCTCTGAGATAGCAAGGCCAACGATATAGTTACTCAAAAAGGGATAAAGTTTACTTGGATTGATAAATGCGAGGTGAGCCTCCCAAAGAATTGACTAGACTGTATGATAATGCAAGAGAGAAAGGTGTTAGCCTATGCATTACAGCAACTTAGTCCACATGAGTAAAACTACCTAACTCACGATTTAAAATTAGCAACAGTAATACCCGTATTAAAGTTTGATACATCACCCTTATGAAGTAAGGTGTGAGATCTTCATAGATCATAAGAATTTAAGATGCTTCTTCGAGCAAGAGACGTGGCTCGAATTAGTAAGAGATTATGAATGTGATATAAATTATCACCTACAAAAGGTAAATATAGTGGTTGATGTTCTATGTTGAAAAATTCGGTCTAAGTAATGATAAATCCTTACATAAAAGAAAAACTCGTCGAAGAGAGTTAAGAAGAGGAAGATAGAAATTGTCGAACATCATCTCAATTGCCGTAAGTGAAGGCATTGTATCAATGATCCTATAGGATGACGTAACAATGGATTTTGAGATAAGCTTACCAAAATTAAGAGATAACAACGCTTATATGGGTAGTAGTGTATCGACTTACCAAAATGTTCGGTTCATGCCTATTTAGGCTACTTTTGGATCTGATAAGTTAGCCGGTTACTTATTGAGAAAATCGCACGCCTTGCATCGTATGAAGATTTTGAGGTTACCTTTAGAATATGAATCGCTTAGAAAAGAAAGAATGGACATACAAGTTGAAACGATTTTCCACTTATTAAGTTTACCTACGATAATAATCGTGGAGTAGCCCATGAGGCATAGTATAAAAGAAAGTATCGATCATCTCTTTATTGAGATAAAGAAAATAAGAGGAAAAGTTTTAAAGCCAATTCTATGAAATGAATGAATGAAATGTTTGCAATTAGGCAAACGAAAGAAAGAAGCTCATGATAGACAAAAGTCTTACGTTGATGTGCGTAGATATGAGCTGCATCTTGAATGCAGAGATAAAGTGTATTAAAGTTCTCCATTGAAAGAATTTCAATGTTGGAGAATAAGGGAGTTGAAAGTACATTTTATAGGACCTTGTGAGATCCTAGAAATAATAAGGCCTAGTAGCCTATAGATTGGTATTTCCACCAAGTTTGGAGAATATACAGAATGTTTTCCCACGTGTTACGGTTAAAGGAAGTACGAATATGGTCCAAAATACATGACCATCATGATAAAGTTATTCTTACATCAAGAAATGAGTTATGAGAAAGAGTCTGCGATTGTTTTAAACGTCAGATTCAACGGTTAAGAAAGAAGCTTATACCGTTAGTGAAAGTCCAATGGGGAAACCATGGACAAAAGAAAATTACATGGAAACTTGAGGTTGTTATAGTACAAAGATACCCGTACTTTTACGGTATGCAAATTTCGAGACGAAATTTTTAAGGGGGTAGAATGTAATATCCTGTAATTTTAATCCTAGATTACGATAATTAATTTCGTAATTAGCATTATTAATTCAATAATTAAAATCTTAATTAGTCAACCTTGACTTTGACCAAGCATAATTGGATAATTTCTGATGAGATTCATTGAGCCTTAGTGAATTAAGGAATATAATTTTCAATATTCCTTCGAACGTAATTTTCAACGTTGAATAAATTCGACGCCACGCCTTACAAGATTATTAAGCGCTTAAGCTTAATTTCAAATTCCTATTATTATGGGAATACATAAAGTTATAACAAACTTTATTTTGAACATTTTGGAGATAATTGCTATGAGAATTTAGAGACGCTTCAAACGCTCACGCTAGAGATAATGCGATAACTTTAGATATGATCTCGGAATTATAAAATTCAAATTCCTATGATTATTTTATTATATAAGAGCATTATTTATCATTAAATAATGCTAGAAAATTTAAAGAATGCAATGTACCTTATTTATGGGTTTCAAAACCCTAAGTATTTAAATTAGGGTTTTAAGACCTAAATTATTTTAAATACTTTTCTATGATTAAAATTATTATCTAAGACATATAATATGTCACATAAATGAGTAGTAGCTATTTTATACAAGAAAATAAAATATTTGAATTACCTTGGTAAATTTCAAAATGTGAGATATTAAGTATGATTTAATATTTAATTTTATCTAATTAATGATATATGATAATTATTATATTATTATGATGTCATTAAGGACAAAATGAGGTGTATTATAATTTGCACAAGTGTGAGCACACTTGCACATAAGTGGCGAAAATTATGGATTTTAGCATGATTTTATGTAATATTATTATCTTATAATTAATAAATAAATATGAGTTGGATCCTATCATATACCAAGTGTAAAGTAGTGATAGTAGACAATTAAAACAAGTAATCCATGCTCATTAATTGAAAGAGTCAAATTGTTGAAAAATGGTGGAAAAATTCTTAGTTTCATACTTTATAATGTGAACACTTGTGTAGTTAAAACTTTGACCTTTCAAAGCGAGACCTTATCTTATAATATTAGTATAGTATATAGTTGGGAAAATAATAAAATTTAACTATGAATCTAAGAAATGGCCGAGCTATATATATATAGTATTAACATGTTGGGAATTTCGATTTTCTTGAAGATCGATAAATGAATATAATATATAATAGTTAAATAAGAAGATATATATATATTAATATATGATGGAATATGATTTTGTCTCCTCTCGAACCAAATGGTCGAAAACAATATGAATAAAGCAAGAAGTGTGCAACTTGTTGAAATAAAGGTGAGTTGTATTAATTAAAGGATAAGGTAACATAATGAAGTGTAGGAGATAAGAATGAAATTTTTGTCTCACACCATGAGGAGGTGCCGATTTTGTTGACTTAATAATACAAGTGTACAAGTTGTATTTCATGTAATAATTACTATACAACTTGCATAACTCTATAAATATAAGGTTAGCTCCTCCATTACTCATTTTGTCACCTTAAGAACCAAATTGAGGAGTAAAATTTGAGAGGGTTCTTCAATTTCAATCCCAAATCCTTAGCAAATAAACCTCCACCGATTAAATCGATTCCGATTAAAAGGTTAGACTTCACGAGCTACGATACATGCTAGAATTTTCGATTTTCGTCCGCTAGAATTTATGTTATAAGTTTAGTTTGTTTATGATGATTTTCAAAATCATGTGTATATGCTAAAGTGTTTAGAAATTATGTTTATATGATATTATTAAGCATGTATATTAATTATATCATGAAATTAAACATGCTATCAAATTTAATGTTGGGACCAAAACTTAGGGATGATATATGTTGATGATTTTGATTTTTAATTGTTGATTTGAGCATGGAATAATAATCTAGGTATTAATTATGCTTATATGAATTTATGTAGAATTTTGAAAACTATTGCTTATATATTTATTAATACCAAAAATATATATAAATGATAAAGTGTTGTGATATAATCCATATTTAAGTGTTATCATATCATATTGATGATGTAGATTCATAATATATGGTTGTAGAATTTATCGAATTTATAAATATTATTTCGACCTAAGTCAAAATTTAGAAAGTGACTTAGGTAAATTTTATTCAATAAGTCACAATAAATAACAATTATGTTGTAGTAAGCATAATTGAGGGTGATTAATTGAGATATGATTTTATCGAATTTTAAAAATCATTCACGGGTTATTTATGAAGCACCGAAAACTATAGGTTATAATACTAAGGTGTATAAATTTTATTTGACTAAGGTAATTATATATTATTAATCACATGATAAAATAGTGTAACATGTGAATTTATAAGAATTTTTGCACAAGTCTAAGCTATTTAATTTGTAATTACCGAAAACTTTATATTATGTGCATTAATGTTATAAATTTATTTTATCAAGTATAATTACATATTATGATCTAGAATAATGTTTTAGACATTGTATGATTTTATAAGAATTTTTGGAACAAGAATTGCACATAAAATGATAAGAATTTCATAATAATTGAAAAAGTCAAATGTTAACTTTTCGTTGACCAAAGTCAAAATTGTCGACTTTTGGTCGACTTGGTCAAAATAGTTGATCAAAATCGTCGACCAAGGTCAACGGACACGCAATCCGATAATACGTGATCAACGTGACGTAGTACGTTTAGTAACAATGCTACTTACATTACGTAAGTACATTAAAACGTACATTATATTCTAAAAAGGTAGAATACCCTTTTTATGTTAAGAAATTTCATAATCGACATCAATCGATTAGGAAACGTCAAATTAAGTCCGACGTTAGCCTTATTTGACACGTAGAACGTTATAGACTATGTTCGTCTCTCTCGAACGTGATCAACGTATTAAAATAGTTCTTACGCTATGCGGACGTGACTCGAAGCCAACTTAGAAAGCGAACGCTATCAAAAGCTACGCACTGTGGGCTTTATTCAAAACCCTTTATTTATTTTGCCAAATGCAAAGTATTTATTTACAAGCTTTCGCTTGAGAAATGATGATTACATGCCAAAAATATTCTCGCTTTGTGTGAATCCTATCCGCCAAGGTCGAAACGATATGATATTATTTTGTTGGTCGCACCCAACCTCTATATAAATTCGGGTCCCGTGCGGAGGTTAATGCCTGCTAGGATCGGCGTGAAGGTTGGAACTATATGTTATGTGTACACCGAAAGTGACTGCAGCCAGATGGGAAATCGGTCGGTCACGGCATCGCTGAGGAGGCCTTCACGATGTCAATGTTCGAACTTTGATACTATGATGAAATATTATTATGGGATACGGATCACACACACCAAGAAGATGCTCGCCGAGCGACGCTTTGAGAAATGAGAAATGTTTTAGTAAGCACAAAGCATTTTAAACTAAAACCCTTGTGTCTTACTTATGGGCAAAGTAATTAAAGAAAATGTTTCGCATGAGCCCACTAAGTGCATTCTTGTACTTAGCCCCGCATGTTTGTTTTTAAATGCGCAGTTGAGCAATTGATGTCGATGTTGAAGTGTTGAGCAGCTGAGTCTTCGTCGCTGATAAGTATAGCCTTGATTACATATCGTCATATGTGTAATCACACGCCTTTCCGCCGCAGTTATATAGGTTATGTTTCGAGTCGAACCCTTTAGTCAAGAGTCTAAATGATCCAGCCAGATGTACGATATATGTGTCACATCAAATGATATGAAGTTTCGAGAATTTGTCTATTATATATATATCTCGTAGTTCCATAACTAGTCTTTGTTCCTCGTTGTTAATCCCCGCTATTAGTAATAAACCTCGCTAATCCGCATTTGAAAGGCGGGCTGTTACAGTATAGTCCTAGTATGTAAATCAAGTAGGAGAAAATATCTCCAAAGCCAAGACATGGTAATGAGATGCTTGAAATTGTTATGGTGTACGAATGTACTACCTTACCAAGCCATATGACAATAACGATGGTTCTAATCCTAATCAGAAGAATCAAGTATAACGAAAGTAATATTACTTTCAGATACCATGTTCAAGAAAAAGAGGTAAAAGTATAATACGTCCCTAGTGGATAAAAGATTTTATCCTATGCGAAATTGCATGATGGATCAATAAAGAATGTTAAGAAATGACGTATATCCTAAAAGGATATTACAAATGATGACGCTAAATGCCGGTATAAGGATTTCTCTTGAAAAGAGTTTAAATTAAGGATATATGAGAAATATATTCCTAAGATCGATAAAGAGAAAAAGGAAACTGAATCATTCATACTTGATTAGGAATGAATGATAGTGATAGAGACATGACGATTCTCTCACGATAAGATTTAATTATCGAAATACCAATATTAAATGATAGGTTGATGTAGACCTAACCACAAAATGTTATTGGTAAAAGCATAACAGACCGATAATTCGAAAGGATACGTAAACGAGGTGATAGAAGACTATAGCAAGGGAACATAATGTCCCAATGGAAAGGACAATGATATACGAAATAAATGTTTACTCGAATAGACGGGAACACCGTGGACCAAAGCCTATACTTCACACCGAAAACTGAACGAACAAAAACCAAGAAGGCCTGATAGGTATGAGAAAAATTTCTCAGAATACCTATAATATTTTGTTCGATATAGGTGCCTCATGTTCTAGCATCGCACAAGTATGTGCAGAAACGATAGAACCTAATTCGGGATAAACGAATCAAGGAATGAAAATTTCTTCACCTATATGAGAATTATGGCCGCAGTGTTGCTCAAACTTAGAATTAGACCCAGGATCACCTAAGGTTCTATCCAATGATTTGGATCATTATACCCATGTGGAACGAGATATAATTCTAGCGACAAGAAGTTTTGAGACGGTCGTCATTCACGTGATTAGTGACTGGCCCGGTCTCTTCGTTAAAGTTTTTACGTGATGTGATATTAGTACCCACTATTTGCTTATGCGAATAAATTTAGAGCGATTTACGATCAAGGTGTAAAACGAAACGAGTGATAAGATAAGTGTCATGAGTCGCGTCGTAAGTTGTCTACAAGTTATATATGTCTTAAAGTGTTTAATTCTTTAAGAGATCCTTCTTGTTTAAAATTCCTCTATTGCTTTGATTTAAGTCCGACTTATCTAGAATATCTGCTTACGATGGAAGGAAAAGGAGTAATACGGTACAAAGATAACCACAAGGCCTACAAGCTTAGAACTCACACGGGCGATCGGCTTTTTTATTATAAACTAGTGCATGGATTTAGGATAGTTTTGAGGAATTTATGCACCTTGAAGGATGCTCAGAACTATGGAGTTACTGATGAGGATGGTATCCAAAGGTTTATTCGCCGCTTGCCAACAGATCGGCAAAGTTTGCAAAAGAAGTATCAAGAGAATATCTTCGCATGTAGAAAATTCCAAGACTTGGGCGACTTACCAGATTTGTCAACCGCTCAAGCATACATATTATGCGATGGAACGCCACCGATGAGCATTTGTCCTGGTCCCTAAAAGTTACACAAGATTATATAAAGGAATGGTTGTACTGATGTTCCAACGCCGCCCCCCGCCCCGCGGCACAATTATACCCGAAAGGATGAGAATGGCCAAAGGACAGATCTTACCGCCTCATGACTAGAGAATTACCACTACCAACTCAACCATACTTTCGATAAAAGTAACACAAACTTCTAGTATTGAAGAAGAAACAGGAGCACTTGACCGGCTCTCTCAGGAGATAGATCATCTGAGGATGAAACAAAAACGCACTGGAGAAAGGTAAGTTTCCAAATGAGGAGTACGATTCGATGAAGGCCACTCGAGACATAGAATCCCATGATGATATGAGACTTATATGTAGATAATGGTTCATGTTGAAAATGGTGTGGTTAGAAGATGTAAAATAAACGTAGTTAGAGTATTTTGTGGATATGTTAAAATGGTGTCAAAGTTTTGAGTGTAAAAAGAACTAGATGCCATGTAATCACTCGGCTTGATAGACCGACCCTCGTAATTAATGTATGAAAAGTCCTCACTGAGGCATTTTGATGTAATATATTATATGGTTTTTGTAGAATGGTATCCGAGATACGACAAACTAATTGTTCAATAAGATATGGCCACTATGAGATGATAGTTATGCCATTCGAACCAACAAATGCACCAACTCGATCATGAACTCAAAAATCGAGTGTTCCACCATATTTAAACAATTTTGTCTTAATCTTATGAATAATGTTCTTATCCATACGAAGAATGAGAAAGAACATAAGGAACGTCAAGGGTCATTTTACAAATTTTAAGAGCCGTAAATTTTGCCAAGTATAGTATTGTGAATTTGGCTTAAAGAATATTCCTCGACACATAGTGTCTTTGGAAGGAATCAAAGTAGATCTGGCAATGGATAAAGCAATTAAAAATGAAAGTCGTCAATGACCTAAAATGAGATCGAAATTTCTTAGATTAATTGACTACTATCGAGATCCATCGAGAACTCTCTAAGGTAAAAGGCCGATAACATAGCTACCCAAAAGGAATCAAATTTACATGGATTAATAAAAGAAAGGCTATGTATTAATATGAGAAAGATAATAGCTTACGATCACAATGACTTAGGCCATACGAATAGAAATTCCCAACTCACGACTTGAAGTAGTAACAATAGTATAAGTACCAAAGTCTTGGAGACATCACTCTTATGACAATAAGTTAAGAACCCGTTATAAATTACAAAATTTTGAATTAATTCTTCAGCAAAGACATTTGAATACGGGATAGAAAAGATGGCTCAATCAAGAAAAGATTACAATTGTGATAAATGATCACCTACGGACGGTTAACGAGAATCTAATGCCCTAAGTTATAAAATTCGCCTAAATTATGGTATGTCCCGATAGAAAAGGAAAACTCATCGGAGAGTTTAAGAAAATGAGAATGTAAATAGTTGGGCAATCGTGACGAGCATAAGTTGTTTTCTCACACTCAAGGTGATGTATTTACTAAAGAAAAGGATGATAAACTAAAAGAGAAAGGATGAAGATGGGAATAGAATACTAATTAAGATAAGGAATGAAGAGTCAAGGATTTTAAGAAGTTTATCGACAATGTCATATCGTTTAAGGAAGGATATATATATATATATATATATATATATATATATATATATATATTTCAAGCAATAATAAGCTTAGAAATGAAATCATGAATGAAATTCATGACCTTTCTCATACCGCCCAACCCGGCAGCATTAAGAGATATTATGATTTACGAGAAAAGTTAAATAGTAAGGAATAAAATGAGATATAACCATATTGTCAAGCAGTATCTCGGTTATCAAAAAAATGAAGGCATTGTAGCAATGACCTTATAAGAGGTTATAATCTCTAGAGCTACACGAATGAAAATGGAATGACATAGCAATGGATTTTATGACGGGTTTTGCCAAAGTCATAAAGAAGTCGCACTACTATATGGGTAGTAGTGGATGGACTCACCAAATATGTTTGTCTCGCTATTCGTGATGACTCGAGATCCGATAAGTTAGCTTAGTCGATATAAAAGAAATCGATATTTACAGAGGATACTCAAACCTATCGCTTTGGATAGAGACCCAAGTTATCCTTAGATTTTGAACTAACTCACAAAAGGAGTTAGACACGATATCGAACCTTAACATAAATGTCCACTCACGATAGATGGACCGTTAAGAAGGACAATATGGACGCTACAGCATACGATTGAACATTAATGCTAGATCAAGGTGCAAGTGGAACGATTGCACCACTTTAAGTTCACGTATCACGACCATAGCTATTAAGCAACGATCAATATAAATTTTATGAGGCATTACGTGGAAAGAAAGCCACCACTACTTTATTGTAATAAAGTAGGTGAGAGAAAGTATAAGATCCCGACTACGTAAATGAAATGATTAAGATATCTCGCCAAATGAGGCAAAGAATAAGAAAAGTTCAGACGATAAAAGTTTTACGCTAATACGCCAGAGATCTGCTTTTGCATTTCAATGCGAAATAAAGCTTCTTAAGATTTCTCCATCGAGAGAATTTATAAAGATTCGTATACAAGCAATGTTGAGATCACGTTTTATAGGACCTTACGAGATCCTAAAAATGATAGACCCAGTAGCCTATAGATTGGTACTTCCACCAAAATTTGGGGAATGTACGTAGTGTTTTCCATGTGTCACAGTTAAGGAAGTGTGAATATGACCCAAAACACGTGACACACCAGGATGACGTGATCCTTAACTCAAAAATGAGTTGTAATCAAAATCTATGACTATTTTGATCGCATTTATTCAACGATTAAAGAATCAAGTTTGGGTCTTTAATGAAAGTCCAATGGAGAAACCATGGATAAAGGATAACCACGTGGAAAATTAAAGATGTTATGATGCTAAGATACCCTATATTTTTGAGGTATGCAAATTTGGGACTAAATTTCTTTTAAGGGGTAAATGTAATATCCCGAAGATTTAAAGCCCAATTACGATAATAAAAATCGAAATTGTGGTTTCGCCTCGAAGTTGAAATAGTAACATATCGAATATGGATTTCGATTATTATGATATAATGGATCCTTATATCGTGTTCACTAATGATTAGTGAATCAAAGAATGAAGTTTATATAAATTCTTTCGCAGAATATTTTAACGTCGATCAATATCGATAGTTAATATTACGTAGATTTTCTAAGCAATGAAGCTTAGAATTAAATTCCATTATTAATGGAATAGTTTAATAAAGTAATTACGACTTTATTACCACCATTTTGAGATGAGTCGATAATTAACGCTTTGAGACGCTTCAAACGTCAACGCTTAGAGATTTAATAGAAAATGAGATAAATGATCAAGGAATTGTAGTATTTAAATTCCTATGATTATTATATGTAATTAGAGTATTGTATAGCATTAAAATAATGCTAGAACATTAAGGTTTAATGTTTGAACAAAGTTAGTAATTTCGAAAACCCTAAATTTTGAAATTAGGGTTTTCTCACATGAAATGATACTAATAATTTTTCCTATGATATAATTTATCATCTAAAATATATATTATGTCATATAGCTATTAAAAGAAATAAAATAAAATTATTTAGTTTTGGGAAGCAAGTTGTCGTGAACTTATATTAATATAGTTCAATGGTTTGATTTTTTCATGATTGCGTGAATTGATATGTAATATCGTAGTAGTATTATATTTTTTTTTTCAAGACAAGAAATAAGGAATTGATTAGGGAATCAAACGGATGTCTCATGAATGAGTGATAGCCGTAAAATACTGTAAGTTGAAGTTGGAAGATATTGCGGACTCTTTGTTGAATTGGCTTCCAAGTATTAAATGCTAAGAAAATTTCTCAGATATAGGACAAAATAAATTAAAACTCACCTTTGTGCAAGGCAACGACCGACGGCACTTGATACAAATTGTGAGGATTCATTTTGTTTCATTCAACGATTGTGTAAAGCTTTTAAAAGTGTGTAAGGGTGAGTTAATACATTAATTGGTGTAAGAGGATGACATATTCATAGACGAGTCAAAAGAAATTAAATTGTTTCCTTTTCACAATAGAGTGCCGACGGCACTTGTTCAAAATGAATAAAGAATCACTTTGTTTTGTTCAAGGTGAGTCATAAAGTTTTTATTTTTATTTTTGGCTTCCAATTTATGATGTGTGTGTTGGAACCGTGAGGTGTGAGGAGTTTTAATGTATTAATTGTTATTCTTTATGTGCAATGATAAATAAACATAATAGCAAAGCAACTTCATTTCCTTTACTTCAAACTGCCGAGAGTGTTTTGAGAGGAAAGAAGAAGAGTGTTCTTCATTATTTATCCCCAAAACCTAGATATAAAATCCTTTGCAATAAAAATCGACACCGGTTAAAAGGTTAGGTTTTTAACGAGCTTTGTCTATACGTTAAAATTTTGGAATTCCAACCGTTCGATTTTATTATATATGCTTATGTTCTCAATGTTACAAATGTGAAGAATTATGCTATCATGTTTAGGGGTTTGCAAGTATTGTTTATTATGTTAAGTATGGTTCATATATGATGATTTAATTACAAATTAATTATGCTATGATTTATATAGGTGATCGAAATTTATAAGGATCATGTGTTGATAGATTAATGATATATGTTAGTAGTTAAGCTCCTAGTGAATTATTTGGAAATTTTGAAAATCATATGTTATATATATATAAACCACCGAAAACTTTGAGGTTTATGTGTTAGTGAATAATTATTGTCTAAGTATAAAGAAGGAAAAAAAATGAAATGAAATGAAAACTTTGAGAAAATTCTCGAAAATGCCGAGGACATCAATTAATGGGTTTGTGATGCATGTCATTTATGCTAAATGTAAAATCATATTATGGATCTATAATAAATTGAGGCATGTGATAAATTCATTAGATTTTTATAAAATGATTTGTATATATATTGGAAAATATCGAGACCTACTAGAATTGGTATATTGATGTATCAATTGAGATTGTCAATATTATGATAGATTGGTAATATATGATGATGTTTAGGTATTGTGAAAATTTATAAGAATATTTGCAAAATATTTGCTAAATTAGAGTGTGATGGCCGTGAGCTCTGAGTATTGGATAGGAGATGTCCAATTTTCCTATAGCTAGTGTTAATACATATTAGTGATACTATGATAAAATAGTACACTATATGAATTTAGAAGAATTTTTGGAAGATGAATGAAAATTTAAGCTTAAGGGCCGTGAGCTTAGAATGGTTATATTAAGGATTTAATTCCTTAATATCAAGAAAAAAATAATACGTTATATGTCTAGAAATTATTTTAGACATATTAAGAATTTATGGAATTTTATAAACATAGTATACTATGTTTATGGAGAAACGTTATATTAAATAACGTTAGAAATGAAAAATTATGTTTAATGAATAAGTTAATTAATAATAAAGAAAAATATTAATAAAGTTTATCGATTTGCGTGAAAAATCGAGAATTAGGGTTTTACGAAAAGAAAATCGATTTATATGGAAATTAGATATTAAATATATGTTTTATGAAAGAATTTTTTAAAGAAAAGTCAAAATTGTTGACTTTTGAAATTAACATATGAAATACGCTCGATAAATACGCTAATACGTAAACCGTATTAAGTTTATAAGAAATTTTATTATGAGAAAAGATTTACAATTGAAATCTTTATATCGAAAAAACGTTAGAATACGCCGAACGCTTAACCTAAAGGGTTAAAATGAAATAGTTGAACATATCTCATCTCTATCAAGCACGAGAAATGTTTAGTTAAGATATGCGATTATCGATTTATTGAATTCGTAAGGAATTCAAATTATATTAGTATAAGTTATCAAAGTTTATTTTAAACTTTGAAAATCTCGAAAACGTGATAGATGTACCAAATCGCTTTTACGTAGCGAGAGACGGAGGATCGTCATGAAAAGAAAACGAATTAAGAAAGCTTACATACCAGGTGGGCTTCTTTTCTTATTCTCAAGGATAAAATGCTCTATTTATGATGCTTTCTTCAAAATGAAAAGTAATTATTTATGATGCTCTCTTTTGAGAAATGATTATGAAATGATGATGAAATTACCTGCCCAAAATATTTATGTTTTATGTATGTATCCTATCCATGAATGAATGAATGAATGATGAATGTTGTTGGGTCGCTCCCAACTTATGAATGAAATCGATATCGGATCCTATGCCGGAATGCTTATACCTGGCTAGGATTAACGTGTACACCTAATGGTGACTGTGTGCTGTAAGGACAATTCACGGCCGGTCACAGCGACGTAGGGGAGGCCTCCTTTTACGGCGTAAATGATAATGTTATGATGAAATGAAAGGGGTATGGATCATACATACAAGGAAAATGCCTGGCCAGGTGAACGTTTATGAAAATGATGAAAATGTTTAGTAAGCTCAGGGTCTTTTCAAGTAAAACCCTTGTGTCTTACCATAATGGGCGAGTAATTTAAAGATGATAAAATGTTTTGGCATGAGTCCACCGAGTGCATTCTTGTACTCACCGCGCATATTTGTTTTAAATGTGCGATTGAGTCATGATGCGATGGAGCAAAGTTGTTGAGCAATAGGAAGGTTGTCACGAAAGTTATACCTTGATAGTACATCGTCATATGTACATATCACATGTTTTCCACTGCAAGAACATAAGTTATATAGTAAAGTCCAAAAACATACTTGATATATGTATTACAGTTTAATGTTAAATGGTCTCCATGTTTATTCATTCATGTTTAGAGTAATAATCCCTGCTAAATCGTACTTAGGATTTAGGGGCTGTTACAAATTCTCTAACATTATTTTAATGATGAATTATATATAAATAATTCTCTTATTACATAAAATAATCATAGAACTTAATAAAACATAATTCTTTAGACGTTAGACTAAGTTTTCGACTTATCTCAAAAACGTCAAAAATTGAATCATCTCTATATCGTTGACAGTCGAATCATCTCGTAACATTGCTAATAACATCTTAGTCACTTTATTCTATCATTAACAACAAGGAATTTAATTCTAAGCTTCGTCACTTAGAAAAATAGCGTAAGACTAACTATCGAAATTAAATCGACGTTAGAACACTACTTTCGAAGGAATCATATAATTTATATTCCTTAATTCACTAATCGTTAGTGAATATGATATAAAAATCCTCATACAATGGATAGTCAAAATCGAGCTTCGATAAATTACTATTTCGATTACCGAAACAAAACCCTAATTAGCGATTTTTATTATCGCAATTTAGCTTTAAAATTTTGGGATATTACAATCACCCAAACGCTTGAAGATATATTGAGGACTATTGTCCTGGACAGATGAGAAAATTGGGAACAAGTGTTACCACTTGTGGAATTCGCCACAACAAAGATCATCAAGACTATTGAATGACCCGCATAAAACGCTTTATGGAAAGAAATATCGATCACCACTTTACTGGGATAAAGTGGGTGAAAGAAGAGTAGTAGGACCTGACTGTATGGGAGAGATGATCGAGATTGTGAAACAGATCCGCTAATGGATCAAAGAAGCCTAAGACCGACAGAAGTCGTACTCCGACAAACGTCGCACATAACTATATTTTTATGTAGGAAACAAAGTTTCTTGAAGATTTTCCCATTAAAAGGAATCATGAAATTCAGAATCAAAGGGAAGTTGCGACCACGTTTCATAGAACCCTATGAAATATTGGAAATGATAGTACCAATAATTTACAGAATGGCATTACCGCCAAGTTTTGGGAACGTGCACAATGTGTTCCACGTTTCACAACTAAGGAAGTACATACATGACCCCAACCATGTGATACCACCGACATATAGTGTTCTCGATGATAATATGAGTTATGTAGAATTATCTACGGAAATTTTGGACCGACATATCCAAAAACAAAAGAACAAGGAAATACCATTAGAAAAAGTTCTATGGCGACACCATAGACAAGAAGAAATAACTTGGGAATTAGAATCTGTTATGAATGAGAAATACCAAGGTATTTTCCAAGGTTAGCAAATTTCGGGACGAAATTTATTTTAAGGGGGATGATATGTAATAACCCGAAAAATTTAAAACTTCGATTATTAATTTCTTGAGCTAAATCGAGATTTAAATTTAGAGCGATTATTAAAAATTTATAACGTCGACATTTCAACTATATTTTCGAACGAGAAAATTTAAACGAATGCCGGAGAATGAATACAGTTATAAGCTGAACCAGATATTTTATACGGGATAAATGGTCTAGTCAAACCACATCATTTTTATTCCCCAAAATCTTCTACTTTACCCTACTTTACTCTATTTTTCCCACATACTCATTTGTTCAACCTTCACAACATCATTACAAGATTTTACTATCTCGCTTTCACTCTCATAACCTACATCCATTTCACTTAGCCTTCACGACCAATTACATTTTCAAACAAGGAGAAGAAGCAAACCATCCCCTACCTTGCACAAAACGGTAATGCTTTCCTTATCCTCTCATTTGTCTTTCAAATTTACAACAAACTTATGATACCTTGTGATTTCCAGAACCACTCTCCTTTCATCCACTTCAAGAAAAGAAAAACAGCAGCAAATACAAGACATTACAGGTTTAATATCACTCAAACTCTCTCAACTAAAATTTCTATGCATTCCATTTACATAATCAAGAACAGAAACACATAACCAATATTATTCCACAGCAACTTTCCGAATACAGAAAATATGAACTCACACGTATATACTTATTAGCTGCGTACAATTGAAAACCTAAAAGAAATCAAAACAAATACAATTCTAAATGCATAAGAGATGCTATCGAACATAGAACTATAGTGTTTGGACCGAGCCACTTACGGCTATTAACCAACGGCAACAGCAGCTGGAGCACGACGGCACAACCACACGGAGACGCCACGCATCGGCAATACAGCGACAGCGGTGGTGGCTGGAGCAAGGGCCACGCGGCACGGTGAGTCTGGAACAGGGGGCTCGAGGTCTTCATGTGGAGCTCTGACCACGGCACCGACGGTAACGGTACTCACCGATTGCGACGCGATCGAAGGTAGACCGGAGTGAGAGAGAGATCTTTGCATGTGTGTGTGTGTGTGTCGAGAGAGAGAGATCTGTGTGTGTGTGTGCGTGTATGTTCGAGGGAACGAGATGTGGATGAAGTTGTGCAAGCGGCGGCGGCACGACTCATGGACGATGGCGTGCTGGCCGGAGACTGAGGGAAACGGCGGCAGTCCGCGTGAGTGTAAGTGTGAGTGTGAGTCGTGCGCGTGAGTGAGGAGATGAGAAGAGAGTAGAGATGAGGCTGAAGTGGTGGCGACGACCGCGTAGCTCGTCGACCGACGATGTGGCCAGCCGGAGAGGAAGGTGACGGCGGCAGTGTGTGCGTGAGTGAGTGCGCCATGAGAGAGAGGGAGATGTGAGTGTTGGGGGGGTGATGGGCTGCTAGGGTTTCTTAGTTAATTTAGTGATGGGCTAGGGTTCCAAGCTTATATTCATTTATTTATGTTGGGCTTATGAGATATGGGTCATGAATAAAATTGTGATGGGCCTGATTTCTTTGCTTTTCCTTATTTCCAAATGGGCCGAAAGTTCCTTAGGTTGGGCTTAGTTTATATTTGATTATTTGGGCTGAAAATTTTATATGTTTGAGCCTTGTGATAATGGGCCGAGTTTGGGCCCGAAATAATATGTAAGATGGGCTTTTGGAATTGAATTGATATGGACCTTAAAATTAAAGGAAAGATGGACCTTTAGAATAAAATTGATATGGACCTTAGAATTAAATGAAAGATGAGCCTTTAGAATAAATTGCTATGTGCTTTAATTAAATTTTAAGGTGGGCTTATATGTATTTTAAATGTTGGGCTAAGAATTTAATTTTGTTATGGACTTGAATTATTCATCTATGATCCATTAAAATTAATTAAGGATCGAATGAATTCTATATTAATAAAATATGAGATTTAATTCTAATAATTAAATTTTGAAGATTAATTCTTAATTAATTAAATAATAATCTAAATACAAATTATTTAGATTGGGTTATTTAAATTCATTAGATTGAATTGATAATTACTATTTGGACTAATTTAGTTCTTATAATTAAATTGAGAGGTGGAACTAATATAATAATTGAATACATTCTAAATTGTAGAAATTAAATAACATAATTAATTAATTATGTTAAGGGATAACTTGAGAATTATTCTTTTAAGTGATTTATTTATATAATACGATGAACCTTAAGCAAATTGCTAAAAATGTGTGATGGAATTAAATCCTAATTAGTGGATATCTAATATGAAATAAATTAGTTTGATTAATTAATCAAATGTTATTGGACTTTTATTTGATCCATTTAATTAGACTTGTTGTCACGACCCGACTACCTAATCAGGTAATTAGGCCGTGACTTTGGGTTAAGAAGAAAATTTTTACAACAATGGCTCAAACATGTGTCAAGAGAAGAGATGACATTAAACTTCGTCATAAACGAGTCGAATATTTATTGTTTAAGAAATGAAATAAAGTTGAACGAATGATGATTTTATGATCCTCAAATAACAATAAAGAATCGAACAAGAAGATTAACGACTGAGGACAATAATCACAACGAAATAACCACTATCAAGAATGTACATAATATTGAGCATGCTTCGAAAACTTTAAGAATTTATCCACAATTCAAATCATAACAGAGCATTGAACATAATCATTTTGTTCTATTAGAACAATTAAACAAGTAAAGGCCAAAGTTCGACAACGGAAAGTGTGGTTGAGAATTATGTGTGAAGACATAACTCTCTAGGCATCAAAACATGTGAACATCGAATGAATAACATCACTCATTTATCAATATTATCATGAAGCAATTTACTTAGAGAAGCTCCTTCACGCAACATTCGATTCCAACATCCTCTCAAGCTCAACCTGCATATTTAGAAATATATGCAGGGCGTGAGTACAAAAATGCACTCAGTGGGTATAGGCAAAAAACATTTAAAACTTTGCTCTTAGGGCTATATTCTTGACTTGCCATAAAATAAACTTATGCAGGGGTTTTATTGAAATTACCTGCATAACGCTTCTCAAAATTTGTTCATGCATGCTCATTACATTATATCATCATATGCATATGCATGTTTCATGTTTGCATGCAGCTTTCTTTTCCTTCCCATATCCACGTATTTTTCTTTGTGTTGATCCGAGGAGTAGGACTCCTCCTCAACACACTTTAACTTCACATACCCGAGTTGGTCCCGAAGGATCTCAACTTCGGTCATACCCGACGTCGGTCATTTCTTTCTTTTCTTTCTTTTCCATGGATAGGTAGTACATTATGCTTATGCTCATGCTTAAAACTTTGGCAAGTCAATCAACTTTCAAAACAATGCAATTAAATGCATATCATAAAATCTCAAATCATCTTTCATGCATAATCATATCATATCATTTGAAAACATTTAAAAGCATAAGCATACTTTTATAGAAAATACTTATACCAATGTAATAATATCGACCCTCGAGAACATGATGTTCCTTAGAGCTAAGGAACTAATTCTCAATTCCATTTATTTCTTTATCCATTTTAGATATCCTCATAGAACTCGGTGTGGACGGGGTCAAATCCGTCGCCGTACATAAATGCCTATCAAGACCAAATAAGAACATTACTCATCTTTAGTCGTCGACATAGCCGGAACTCAAAACCTAAAGGACGCCTATATCTTTTCGATATCAAAACTAAGACACTAAGGTTTATCAAAACTGGGTCATTGCATCCGCTAACATCTTATTAACAAACAAATTCTATCGAATAAACAAGATTTTTTAAAAGACCAATGAAAAGTCCAGATAACGCTTATAAACGCATCGTCATATCAATACCAAACCATCTAAACATAGCCCAAACTCCACCAATTCATCACCATATGTCTCAATGAGTATATAAAACTCAACAACAGGCTTCAATCATCTCATCTTAGCCATAACCGAAAATCCCCTTAAGACATATTTTATGTCTAACGTCAAAACCACGTGAGACGTCATCTAACACCAACAAACCTCTATACATGCTCAACTATCATTAAAGATCATCATTTTATCAACAAAACATAAAGATCAAAATTTTGGTATTGAAAACTCATTTTTGCCAACAAACTAACTTTTTACAAATTTTGAATATGTCGGCCGAAAAAATCGAATAAATCATTTTAGACTTTATTTATATCATAAAATCAAAATATGAAGTCAAAATGATCAAATAAAATTAAAAATCCAACAATATGGAAGCTGTGGTTTTCGTCCTTTTGGGCATTTTTGTATAGTTTTGATTTCAAACGTTTTTCTCGTTCCAAACACGTTTATATCAATCCAATAACACATATATGAAGATAATTCAATCATATCAACATCATAAGTTCAAGATCAAGACATGCCCTTTTTCGAAAATTTCATGAATTACAAAATAATAAACATATGCTTTACAAATTCAACGTTAAACAATACATATACGTCTAATCTATCATAATATCCATAAATAATCAACAAAACATAATCCATCATAAATCTTCTCAAATGACCGAAAATGTAATAAGAGCATAGGATCATATTTTTAAAAATTTCAAATCGTAGATGTGTTCTCGGTACGAGATTATACCTCCATTCGAAGACCGATCGAAAATTCAATGGTCGGATCTTCCTATTTTTGGCTCATGGTTTTTGAAAATATGTGTGTGTGAGTGTGTGTATGGTGGACGAAAATTGGGGAAGAATGAGGATTGAATAGTGTTCTAAAGTATAAAGCTTATCTTATGTAATAATATAATTTAATTTTGATTTTCTTAAATAAGTGATTAATCATCACTTATCTAGAAGCTTTTCTTTTCACTTCTTTTCTCATTTTCTTTAATAGGTAAAAATCACTTTTCTCTTGGAAATTAATAAAATAAATATTGTAAAATAATGCATAACGTTTTTATAGCGAGAAATCGACACTAATTATCTGATAAAACAATCTCTATTTGAATCTTTACTTTTAAACTCAATAATTGTCATAAACATCAAAATATAATAATTAAACATATTTTTGACCTTAAAACCATTTTAAATATTTTTGCTCTTCATCAGAGCTTAATCGGCAAAAGCCGATGTCACAAAAACGTAGATTTTGAAATTCTCAATTTTCTGAAATCAAGACCTCTTTGAGCATGTATCTATTATCTCAAGACTATTGAAATTTAGGTCTTCTTATATTCAACTAGATTTAAGAATCTTATCTCAGATTCTATCTCAAATCTGCCGAAATTCTATCGTCTCAACTCGAAGCTTAACGCAAAAGCTTCTAACTTAACCAACTCTTTCTTAAGGATGCAATGCCCTTCTTTTAAATCTTTTAATCACGAGCTAATCTCTGCTACAGAAATACGGGGTATTACACTTGTAAATATGGATTTAATTAATTAAATTAAAGATTTAATTAATTAATGATATTGATTATGTCAAGTAGATGTTTGAGAAATACTCCCTCCGTCCCGCTTAAAGTTTCCATTTTCTTTTGGACACGGGTATTTAGGAGAAATGTATAAAGTAGTTAAAGTGTTAAAAAGTGGGTAGGGTCCACACTTTTTAAAGGGATAATTATTTTCTAAAATGGAATGGGATATTTGTAATGGGACAACCCAAAAAGGAAAGTGAGACATTTTAAATGGGACAGAGGGAATATTATTTAAGTAACTTTAATTTATAAATGATTGTTAGAAGATGATTGAAGTATGAGAAGTCTTTATTAACCGTGTAGCATAGATATGAGTTTCCTGATAGAATATGTGACGTGTGAGGAGAGAAATGCGCGATTTAAATGATAGTAATGAATGAGGTATTGAACTCGAATCGCTGATCACGCGCTAACAAACGATTTAAGATTAGTTATGAACTTAGGATTCATAAATTGTACGAAACGACGTGGAGAGACATCAATAGAAATGAAGAATGCAACGACGAATTGTCATCTATCGTCATGGCAAGACAAACCTAATGGACGATATATAGATTGTTAACTAAGTCGTATCGATAACGAAAATCCTAAAAACCCAAAGACTTAAAGGATATTGAATACGTTGAATATTAGCGATGCTTCTCGAAAGAAGCGAATGATATACTAAATTATATTTCTTACGTTGATAAGGTCCAGCGTGGACGTAGACGAAAACGACAAAGGATCGCTAGCAGGTACTTCAAGAAGGACCATTCTTGAGGTGGGCTCTCTTGAAACAAAAATGATATGCATATCTATCTCAAAGCATGACTTACAAAAGCTTTATGAAATATTATTCCATGAACTGTTATTGACTGCCAAATGTTTATGTTTTTGTTGTGATCCTATCTGAGGTTGGTATATCCAACGTGGTATGAGAATGAGTTGGTCCACCAACATTAAAAAAGGGTAATGAGTTGGTCCACCAACATTAAAAAAGGGTAATGATCGGATCCGACTTAGTTGAGGACTAACTCGGATTGTGTACACGTGTGTGTTGGATTTGTATACTGAAAGCAGTTTTGGTTGAGCTTGTATACAATGTTTCGTGTTACCACTATTACAATCTCCTATCTGAATTGATTACTTGATTGCATATATCTGTGTCCCCTTATCTCATATATAAGTTAGATCATACAGTGTATAGAAGATCACAGAAGTCTGTATGATTGGTCAAGCTTAATGAGATATATAAAGTATCACAGCTGAGACAACATGAGGACGAGTTGTCGGTATAGGCTGCGGTATAGATAAGAAGTGACTTGACTTGGTTGCTTATCTACGCTGGTACGTCTCTGACGTATTGATGGATCACAGTGAGATGAGTTCTTCTATCTGACCGTCGTGAAGAACCAAGATCTCGGTGACTTACGATGATCTAAACCTCGATAAGGTATTAGGTGAGTATGAGTTGCTGACCATCACTTTGACTTGTTATGGGTGAGGGTTATATGTTCTAACCCAATATTCTCCGCATCTTGGGTGGTGGCAGTGCTTGTATGTCATGCTAGTTATCTCAGACGAGTCACCGTATCCGCTAGGATGATGACGCCCCTTAAGGAGCTCAAAGGTTTATTGTACTAAACCCTACAGTACAATAATGAGGTTGAGTGGTACTACTTAAGTTAGCTCAAGCTACAATAATGAGGTTGAGTGGTACTACTTTCATTATCCATAAGGATGATGACGTCCCTAAGTTTAGGATGATGATCGCCCCTCCATCCTCTCCATGGTATCCTCTCCATGGATTTGATCCTCTTTATCCATAAGGATATTATTATATTTATGGGATATGCATGGATCCTTTCATTATGGTAATGCATTATAAATATAAGGTAAGAGATAAGATCAAGGTTAATCCTCAATTATCTATCCATAATTTTCGTGCATCTCCTAGAGCTCTTAGGAGAGGATTCTCGAAAATTGCTAGAGGATTAGGGTGATTTTCGTAGTATTCTCCATAGATAGTCCTCACCGACGTTGGAGATTGGGCAACCGGATACATCCGAAGATCAAAGCACGAGTCTCGATCCGCTCATCCTGCTCATCCCCGACAGATTCAAAGGTAAACACGAGAAAACCCCACGTGTTGCAATTAATTATATAGGTGCATGCTAGAAATATAATCAATGTATGTTGAATTAAACATCCAAGATAGATCCTCGGAGAGGTCAAAACGCTTTTCCTACACTGGTATCGAGCACGGGATCGATTCTTGGCTCGCTGGATTAATTCACGCTTGATTATTACGCGCACAATTAATTAATTGTTGGATCCGTGGTTCATCGTGGCTCGGTTTTATTTTTGTCGGATTTTGTTTTTAACCACGAGAAAATCCGTGGTTAGATTAGATTTTTCCTTGTAAATCTTATCTGTAAAAGAAGAACGAAGACGAAAGCACGAAGAATGAGACGACGAAGACTTGTCGGGAGAAACCATAAAGCACGGCACGAGCACAGCGCTCGGCGCCATGCGCGTTTTTCTCTACGACATCGACGGACAGGGCAGGAGGTTGGGGCGCATGGCTCGACAACCGTGAGGTGCGGTCCGCGCGCGCGCGCGCTCGGCGGCGCGGCGTGCGCCGGCGGCCGGCGGCGCGTGCGTGCTCGGCGAGATATCCACAGATCGGCGCGCTTATCGCGGCGGCGGGCGAGGCGCTCTCGTCGCGGTTCGCGGCGCGCCGCCCACGAGGATGCGCGTGTTTGTCGCGCGATGATTCCGATGATTCTGGTATTGCGACGGAGCACGCGTTTATCGCGCGGATCCCGTTTCGGCTTTGTAGGAAAGCGGTAGAAAATAGAGATCGGGCTCGCGGTCGCGAGGTCGCTAATCCGCGAGGAGAGCGAGTCAAACGCCAAGCGGCGAGCTCGAACGTGGCGTGGCGCCCAGCGCACGCTGCGTGCTCGCCGGGTCGCGGCCGCCCGCGACCGCGGCGAGACACGAGCGCCTGGCGGCGCACACGGCGCCCTGGCGCCTGCCCACGGGGCGGCGTGCGCTTGCCGCGCGCTGCCCACCGCCGCTCAATGTGCCACCCCATTTTGGGCCGACCCGCCTGCACCCGCTTTTCCGGCCGGACCCGTTCCTGGCGGCACAGCCCACCTACGGCGCCCTCCGCGTCCGGCTTCAACTGACCGGCGCCGCCGCGCTCACCAAAACTCTGCGCATTACAATGAGCGGCGCTCATTTGTGGAACCCGAATCCGCTTTTGACGAATGTAATATTCCAAAGAAACGAACGTCTAATTACGGTATTTTAAACCCGTGAATTATGGTTTTGCCATTTTAATTAATGATATCGAATATTGATTTCGATTCAATGATTTATCTGCAATTAGATCGACAAACCCCATAATAATAGATTGCTATCGCTTTATTTATCGCTGATTTATTGCTTTCATAGTTCAACTCGACAACCCCGGTAATTCCTTTATATATTCACTAAGGATTGTGAATTAAGGAATAGAATATTATGAAATAGTGCGATTACCTCGCAGATTATTTTAACGTCGATTGCAGATCGAACGTAAGTATATTATGAAAATTTCTAAGCAGCGAAGCTTGGAATTAATTTCCATATTAATTCCTATATAAATGGAATATTATTTATGAAGTACGAGCTTACTACGACCATTTTGAGATGAGTCGATTATGAAGGTTTTGAACGTCAACGTCTAGAGACGTTTTAAAAATGGGTTTAATGATCCGAAATAATTATAATTAATTTTCTATTATTATTTTATATAATTAAAGTATTATTAAGCATTAAAATAAATTTTTAAAACATGAGAACTCGGTAATTACATTTTGTAATTTTCGAAACCCTAATTTCGAAAATTAGGGTTTTCTCACATAAAATGATACCATTAAATTATCGTATGCTATTATTTATTATCTAAATCATATATTATGACATATATGAGTATATTTAGCACGCAAATGACTTGTGTAATATTAAGTGGCATGAATTATATTTTTGTTTCATTTTCACGTTAATTTTCGTATATATTACTAAGTGATGATTTAATTATTTAATTGACTTGTATTATATACCTATGAATTATACTTGATTAATATATTGTATTAAGGATCAAAAGAAATAAAATCCCACCCTTTGGACCCTATAAGCCGTCGGCCACCCCTCGCCATAAGCATGATTCCCACTTTTTCAATTGGCCAATGCATGGAGACCCTTTTTGCCTAGCCTAATCATCACTAAACCACTCCTAAAATGCTGCACTTATTCTATTGGGTGTGTGTGTGAGTGTGACCGAGAGAGAGAGAGGGATAGATAGGTAGACTCTCCTCATTCTCCTCCCTCACTTCATTATCCTCATTTCAAATTTTAGAACACCCAAGAGCACTCTCATCTCTCCATTTTCTCGCAATGAAGCGTGAGCTTCTCCCATTCCAAAAATTTTCTTCTTTCTTCTTCTTCCATTCACACACCTGATACCCTAGCCATTGTTCTTGAATCTCCTCTATTTAAGGTAAAACATGGACCATGTTTCAATTTTTATCCTCCTTTGTTCAAAATTTTCGAGCTTGTTCTTGTATATGTATGTATGTATTTTAATGTTCTTGTGGATGAACTATTGTTGTATATATGTTGCTTGATGATTCTTGTTCATAAAAATAGGAGATGTATGCTAAAATGAACATATGACATTGCTTGTGGAATTTTTGAAAAGGTCTAACTCATATATATGTAAAGTTCGAACCATAGCCTTGTTTAAAAATTATTTTCGAATGTTATAATAATTCTTGAGCATGCCCGATTATTTTACATTTGTTTTGAGGATGAAATATTGATCTATGATATGTTTTAAGTCCATAGTAATTTAATTAGAATTTTTGAAAAACCCTAGGCCAAATTTTAAGAAATACCGTGAACAATTTAATTTGGACCTTGGTGTATGATTTTTATTTTAAACTTGCAATGACATATTAATGCTCTAGGACCTTGATTATATGTTCTATGAATTTATTAGAATTTTTGGAAACCAAATACCCTATTGAATCAAAAAAACCGAGAGCACGCTATGCTCCATAAGGTGATGATTCAAATGGTTTTGGTTAATGTTATGATGTTATATTGTTATATGATAGTGTATAAGCATAGTGTATAAATGTTAGAATTTTTGGAAACCAAATACCCTATTGAATCAAAAAAACCGAGAGCACCCTATGCTCCATAAGGTGATGATTCAAATGGTTTTGGTTAATGTTATGATGTTATATTGTTATATTATAGTGTATAAGCATAGTATATAATTGTTGGAATTTTAGGAAACCAAAACCAAAATAAATCAAAAAATCCGAGAGCTTATAGCTCATATGGTGATGATTTCAAATGGTTTTGGTTGATGTTATGATGTTACAATGTTATACTATAATGTTTAGGCATGATATAATTTATTTGGAATTTTTGGGAATTGTTTAGTAATTATTTTCGAATTACCGTGAGCATTGAAGAATTATTCCTTGATGAATGAATTGTTTATGATGGACTATAGATTATAAGTATGTTATATATTAATGTTGGGACATTGTACTAAGTGTTGATAAACGCACGTTTTACACGTTTATTTATGATATTTAAAGATGATTTTAGATCTATTAAATGCGTTTATGTATCGGATCTTAATTATTTTATCTATTTTAGAAGATACTGCTCTTGGGTGCTCCTTCGACGTTTTGTAGGTTTATATGTTGATGATCGAAGCAAGAAACGAAGAACGAGGCCAAAACCACATCAGCCAGCTTAGCGACCGACTGGCGGTCGCTAGTCGGCCGCCAGCAAGCCGCGCGAGCCAGCGAGACCGTGACCGCGACCACGCACGCGCGAGCATGCCCAAAGACCGAGATAGCCATCGCCTAATTCTCGCGACCATGGATAGCGGCGCTAGCCATGTCGCGAGGGAAGCCCAATGAGCACACGCGCCAAATGCGAGAGAGGACACGCGGGAGATGCCCGCGGTCGAGCTAGCGACCATGAGGAGGCGGTCATGGCGTGCGCGGCAGCAAGAAAATTAGGGTTTCCATCCTTCTCTATAAATAAGGATCACCCGCTCGCGCTTGGAGAGGCAGGCGCCCCAGACACGCCACACGCCTTTTCCTCGATTTTGCTTTTCTTTAGCTTCCAATAGTTCTAGCCTTAGTTTTCCGTTGTTTTAGTTTAGTTCTTCATTGTTTTCGATTCGGACGTTTTGTCCGATCGTTTTCCTTTGTTTTCCGTTTATCGCTTGGGATTGATTCAAGACCAACAATTGTTCATCCAACGCTTTTATCCGGGTTTTATGAATTTAATTTCCGTTTTTATGTTTTATTCGTATTTTATTCCGTTAATCATGTCTAGGTAATTTCTTGTTCTAATCCTAGGGTTTGCATGATCCGATCCTATATGTTGTGATTCCTGTTATCTCTATTTACCTTCCAGGCATTGATTCATGATTCTTGGTGCTTATTTATATGTGTTAATTTCGATCAATCTTGATGCATATCTAGTTGCCGCTTAATTACGTAATCAGATTAAATGTCAATCGATCTTGAATGCATGATACGGATAAACCTCGAGTCGTAGGCGAGATCGGAACATCCGTAGGAAGCTTATTCTTTGTGATCTGTTTGAGTTGCTTGTTTTCACCTAGAGACGTAATGATAATAGGGAAAACTAGTAATCTCTGACCGCAATTGTCGAATCAAGTTGTTGGTTATATATGTGATCTTCCATCTTATGCGGATTAAAATTGGCTAATAGGAAGCAGATAAACATACGTTGTGGATAGGATTAATGTATCCTAGGGTTAGTCTTTCTTATTTATTTTATCATCCGTGATTTTATTGCTTTATTTTATATTTCGCATGGTTACCTTTGCTTTGGATTAAATTAAAGCCCTTAAACCTCTCACCCAATTTCGTGTCAATAATGATGAATTATCGCTGAGCTAGCTTCTATGTTTTCGTGATACAATCCTCGTGGATACGATACTCGACTTACCTATATACTTACACTTTTAGTGTTATAAAAGTGAGCGATAAAATTTTACACAATCAAGCCTCGAAATATCTTTCAACGCCGAAAATATTAGCACACATGACGACATTAGTCAATTCAACACGAACAACGATTGAAAGCAAAACTCATTTAGTTCAACCTCACAAAGTCATGTGTGTAAAATATAGGATACACTCAACTCATAAGGAAATTAAGGACGATCAATGCAATGCAAAATCTTACCATAGGCTATATACTCCACCGGCTTGCAATGTTCAAATAAGGATCAAAAAGGTCTTTTCATAGGTTATATTATAGGCACATTGGTTAAGGTAGGATAATATATGGCTAAGTGACTCAAAAATATTCCACCATTTATACTTTTACATTAAGCCTCGTTTTACATGATTTATAAGGCTTTATTCGCTTCGTTTCTAAGTGATAAGTGATCTTTTGAGTTGTCTTTTGATATATTTATGTTTACCTTGGAAGATATTATGCCGTGTGTATTTCATGTCATTTTAGCATAGGTTTTAATGTCAAAAGGTGGATCACGATAAAGAGGAATCAATAGCTCAATCGTCGTCAAATAAAACGGTTGAATATGACGTAATGGATTTGAAAAATATTGATGTGCAAAGTTTACTATGTTAAAGAGCATCTCGATAGGAGTCCGAGGCGCCAACGGATCGCAGGTCCGGACGAGAGAACGGAGCGAAACGGCGGCGCGCACGCAGTTGTAGAAACGCTCGCGACATCTCGACCAATGGTCGCGAGGATGGTTTTCAGCAATTTTGATAAGGCATCTTCGGATATTGCGGCGCGTGATTCAAGCATGAATTGTGATTTGGGCTTTTGGGGAATTGATTCGAGTCAAAATAGGATTTTATGAAAAAGGAGCTTATGTTTTATTATAAATAGGAGATAGATCAAGCACCATTCTAGAGCGTATTTCTTCTTTATTTTCTTTTGCAAGTTCTTTTCCGTTTAATTTAGTTTAGCTTTTACTTTAAGTATTTTCATTCCAATTTCATAGTTTAGTTTTAGAATTGGTTTTCTTCCGAATTCAAGTCGCTACAATTGTTCTTCGCGAAATTCTACGGTTTTATTTATTTAATTACATTTATGTTATTTTATTTATTTATTGTTTTGTTATTTTAATTATGCGTAGCTAAATTTCAGATTGATCCTAGGGTTTGTATGTCAACTAGATTTATATAATTAATCTGTTGATCTTGTTTTGCCGTCCCATTCATGATTTATAATTCTTGGGTTTAATTCTCATGTGTTGGTATCGGCCAATATTGATGCATGCTAGTTATGTGATTGATGTCTTGGCGGAATTAATTGCATAATCGATATCGGAATTTATAATACGCTTTTACCTTGAGACCCGACTTTGAGATAGGTGAGTCAGAGGAGGTTAAATCTTTGTGTGCTTTTGGTAATTAGCTTACTTCTCTTGAGACCCGACGGAGATAGAGTTTAGGCTAACCTACTACTATAGGCATCTGGCGGAAACTATAGTTACATTAGTGATCCTTCATATGAATGTGGATTAAATTGGTGAATGAGTTAATAGGTAAATTGTGTGAATTTGGTTAGGTTAAGTACATCCCTAGGATCGATCTTTTATATCTGAGTTTTATTCCTATCTTTATTTTCGAGTCTAGTTTTATTATATTATCTCTTGATATTTTTGTTGTCTGGATAATAATCAAGATTCTGTGTTAATTACTTGCTGTGTTCTCGAGTCGCAGTCCCTGTGGATACGATATATATACTTGCTGTTTTACTATCATTTATTTGGTAGGAATATTAGCGATCAAATTTTGGCGCCGTTGCCGGGGACTGTTTAGATTTCACAGTGATAATTTTCTGGATTGTAGTTATTAATTCAGGCGTTTAAAAAAAAAAAAAAATAAAAAATTAAAATAGAAAATAAAAAAAAATATCTTATTATTTCTGTGTTGCTTCTCAGATCTGATTTTATTTTTATCTCTCTGTGCAGTGCATGATTACAAGATCCCAAAGGAAAGTAATTATTCCCTTGGATCTTGAGATTGAAAGATCACATAAGAGAGAGAGCCGAGAAAGAAGACAATGACGATGGCGAGATATGCGACGCACGATCGGATGGCGAAATGGAGGAGATGTTAGCGGCAATGCAACGCTAACCGGCGTTGAATAATCGAATGGGCGGATGGGTGGTCGAGCACAGCCCTTACCGCTCAACCACATGTACAGGCCACCTACGGATCAGTTCCAAGGTGGAGGCGGGGGCGAACGTCAATGCTAATAATTTTGAGTTAAAGCACGCCCTCATCGACATGATACAAGCGAGCGGTTTGGGGAGGGTCATCAAGACCCCAATGCTCACTGGAAGCGTTCTTGGATATATGCGATACTATCAAGCGAATCGGTGCGGTGATACCATCCGGATGCGGATGTTCGGATTTTACCGAGAGTCAAGCGAAAGACCGGTTCAAGAGCTGGACGGATCGAGAATTATCACGTGGGAGCAGCTCATGAAAAATTTATGTCTAAATATTTTCCACCGCCATGCTCAAGATCATTTCGAGATCTCCCATTTTCACGATTGGGAGATGAGTCATTGTTCGAGGCCCGAGCGATTCGATTAATCTGCTTTAAAAATGTCCACAACATGGGTTCTCACCAGAGCGCGACAAGTAACGCTTTCTGAAAGGACTCAATACTAACACCAAGCATTGTTGATCGTCGGTAGGAGGACGCCTTCTCCGATAGAGGAATAGATGAGCGTTGAGAATCATTGAGGAGATGGCATCCAGCGCTTATCGATGGCCGATGGAGAGGCGGCCGATCGGAAGAGTGGTCTGCTGCGAGTTGGATGATAAGTATGATGACTTGTTAGAAGTTCACAACTGCGGATGAGTACGGGCCGAGAAGAAAGTGCGGATGACCGTGGCCATGGCGAGAATATCGAGGAGGTTCAATTTTGAACCAAAGGAGTAATGGCCAGGGGAATCAGAGTGGAAATCCGTCCTATCATCCCAACAATAGGAATCACCCCAATTTTTCCTATGCTAACGCTGCGAATGCTCAACAATTACCACCGGTTTCTTTGTAAATAATGGGATGATTGTGGAGCCCAAGAAGCCGAGCCTCAAGATATGATGCAACAATTGTTGACGAGCAATCGCCAGATAGCAACGAATCACCAACAAATGGTGGCTCGAAGAAATATTGAGATCCAAAGACTTGGGAATAGGATGAACATACGAGATCACAATCAACGCCATCAATAATACGGTGATAGCCGTGGAAAACAATTAAAGATGTTGGAGAACCAAGTGGGGGATGGCGAATGAGAGACACAGGGCCGACAGTGAGGCAATTCCCAAGGAATACCGAGCAAAATCCGAAGAATCATATGCCTCCAAATCGGTGCAATGCAATTTATTTGAGGAGTGGAGCTTCGTATATAAATCATCCTGAGTACGAAGGGAGGAAGAAGATCAAACCACGGAGGAACCATATTCTCGCCTCGAGTGAGTATAGCAAGAAAGAACGCGAGTTCAAGACGCGAGGAAAGCCTCGCCGAGAGGAAGGATGACCTCATGACGAACCATTGCGAGGAATGGTCGCGAGTTGAAACGCGAGTTCGAGACGGAGAAGACCTCGCGAAATGTCCATGACGAACCATCGCGACCTAAGGTCGCGAATAAAGAGAACAAGCCTCGCGAGTGAGTCCAGAGAGAGAGTTTCGAGGCGAAGAAAGAGGAAAATCTTGCGCGAACCAAAGTCGCGAATGATCGATGCTATCTACAAAGCCTACTGACCCGTTTCCCAGCGCTTTAGGAAAACGAATATATGATGAGTACGCCGCTTCAAAGAGATTTTCCGAAAGTGAACATTAATCTTCCTCTTTTGATGCGCTTGAATATGCGGATCGTCAAATTTCTCAAGGATGCATTGGCGAATAAGAAAAGTTGGGAAATTTGACAAGATCAACCTCTACGAAGAATGCGGTGCTATCTTGCGAGAAAGTTGCCGTTGAAGCGTAAGGATCCGGAGCTTCACTTTGAGTGCGAGATCGCGGACGCACCTTCCCCAATGTTTTATGTGATCCGGGGCGAGCATAAATCGATGTCGTTAAATGTGTTCAATCGCTTGAGTGGGCAAGCAAGAAGACCTCAATTTCATTAATGATGGTGACATGTCGCCTGCATATCTAAGGGCATAGTTGAAGATGTGTTGGTAAGGATTCGGGATTTTGTTTTTCCTGCTGATTTTGTTATTCTAGACATTCCTGAATTTAAACACCAACCACTAATCTTGGGTCGGCCTTTTCTAGCAACTGGTCGTGCTTTAATTGATGTGCAGGAAGGCGATTTGACTTTTCGTGTCAACGATGAGGAGCTAAAAATTTCAATCTATGACTCCATCAAGCAACACGATAATCCAGAGCATGAAGAATGTCAGGCAATCACTACTGTTGCTGTTCGCCAAATCTCGAGCTTGGATGTGAACCGTCCAGTTGACAAGGATGCTAGAAAGAAGAGATGGACTCGGCATGGAACTCCGAGTGTCTTGATCAAGTTTGGGAGAGGCCACTTCCATACTCAGTGGTTGTCTGCGGTCAATGCGAAATATCGAGGCAAGCACAGATTTGGGAAGAAGTCTGTTGCTAAATCGCCAGATTGATTGAGGTTAGTAATGGTCTAGCTAAAGACAATTAAATTTAGCACTTGTTGGGAGGTAACCCAATATTTTTTTTTTGTTTTGTTTTGTTTTCGTTTTTGTTTTGTTTTCTTTCTGCTTGTTTCTGTTTTGTTTTTCGTGTTTGGGTTTGGTGTCTGTTTTGTGGGTTGAGTTGAATGACGAGCAGCCGATGATGAGAATTGTTTTTATTAGAAAATCTATTGCAATTGATTTTGTGAGACGAAGCATGTTATGATTATTGTGAGTATTGAGCCTTTGAGAACTTGATCACATTTGTGAAACCTGTGAGACTTGAGCTTTCGACTGTCATATCTTTTCAGTCTTGTTTCTTTCTGTGTGAATAGTTTGAAATAGCATGTGTTTCTCTAGAACTTGCTCTGGTTCTTTTTCGAGGTTACATTGATGTGCTTAAGAATTTTGAAATGATATTAGGCATTCTTTTCTTAGCCTATACACTATCCAAACACTAACCTGTTATGTTATTATCCTTTGATGAGCCCGTTTGAGCCTACCTGATTTTTTCATATAGCCATGGGTTGGGTTATGTTGTTAGTGTAATTTTTGGATTGCTTGAAATTGAGGGTTGAGAAAAAGAAGGGAAAGAAAATAGATGATGAGAAAGTGATTTATAAAAAATAGTTGCTTACCCATATAAGTTCTAATAAAAAAATAAAATAAAAAAATGACACGTGTGTGAAAAGAACATAAATGGGTAAGTAGCTAGTGCTTTGAGATGAGTATATCACTTATATGATAAGTGTGAGGTTCTTAATAGAAAAATGACTTTTTGGTGTAGAGATTTGAAATGAATTGTGAAAGTTTGGGAATTGTGTCTTATGATACTTATGGTGTTTGTCATTATGGGATTATGAGTCACTTAACCTAAATATATCCTACCTTACCAAAGAGCCTACATTATAACCTGTTATAAGACCTTTTTGATCTTAGTTCTTGAGCACATATTTGAGCAATGGAGAATTAGACGATTTGCAAGCTTATGGTAGATTCCATGTATTTTTGAACTTTGAGAGCATACACATCCTCTTTGATACACTTGAGTGTTAGAGATTTCTTATATATACATCCATGTTGTGAGGATTCAAGTTTGAGAAGGCTTGTGCTTATAATGATTGTGATATGTGGAGTTTAACGAAACATGTTGTGATTTGATTCATTTGATTGAATCTTTTGTTGCTCATTGCTCTGAGGCTTATTGCTTTTGTCATTCGACTCTTTGCCTATCGTTGGTCGTCTCTCTCGTGTTCTAATTTGTTTGAGGACAAACAAAAGGGTAAGTTTGGGGGAGTTGATAAGCCTCATTTTTACATGATTTATAAGGCTTTATTCGTTTCGTTTCTAAGTGATAAGTGATCTTTTGAGTTGTCTTTTGATATATTTATGTTTACCTTGGAAGATATTATGCCGTGTGTATTTCATGTCATTTTAGCATAGGTTTTAATGTCAAAAGGTGGATCACGATAAAGAGGAATCAATAGCTCAATCGCAAGCTCGTGCGAAGAATGCTTGAAAACGACGTTGAATATGACGTAATGGATTTGAAAATATTGATGTGCAAAGTTTACTATGTTAAATAGCATCTCGATAGGAGTCCGTGAGGCGCAAGCGGATCGCAATTCGTCCGGACGAGAGAACGGAGCGAAACGGCGGTCGCGACGCAGTGAATTACGCTTCGCGAGAAACGCTCATGACCGTGCATCTCGACCAATGGTCGCGAGGATGAGCGAATTTTCAGCAATTTTGAAAGCTCGCGAGGCATCTTCGCGGGAGGCAATTGCTAATGCGCATTGCGAGGCGTAGGTTGCGTGATTCAAGCATGAATTGGAGTGGGATTTGGACGAGAGTTTTGGGGAATTGATTCAGAGTCAAAATAGGATTGGAGAATTTATGAAAAAAGGAGCTTATGTTTTATTATAAATAGGGAGATAGATCAGTAGTTAAAAACACCATTCTAGAGCAGAACACGAATTCTTCTTTATTTTCTTTTGCAAGTTCTTTTCCCGTTTAATTTAGTTTAGCTTTTACTTTAAGTATTTTCATTCCAATTTCATAGTTTAGTTTTAGAATTCGGTTTTTCTTCCGAATTCAAGTCGCTACAATTGTTCTTCGCGAAATTCTACGGTTTTATTTATTTAATTACATTTATGTTATTTTTATTTATTTATTGTTTTGTTATTTAATTATCGTAGCTAAATTTCAGATTGATCCTAGGGTTTGTATGTCAACTAGATTTATATAATTAATCTGTTGATCTTGTTTTGCCGTCCCATTCATGATTTATAATTCTTGGGTTTAATTCTCATGTGTTGGTATCCCAATATTGATGCATAAGGTGACCTATAATTGCTTCGATATCGATTATACGACCTTTTATGCTCAAAACACATAGTGAACTTATCATTGCTTAGTTCTTTTCTTTTCTAGAGCTTATAGGTTTATCATTCACAACAAAGGTACTTATTTAATTACTTCACCATACGATATATATACTTATTTGTTTTACTATCATTTATTTGGTAGGAATATTAGTATTTTTGTCCATTTTCCTCTTCTTTTCAACGTGCTAAATCGACGTTTTATCCTCATAAGGTACCTATACTTTGATTAACGACCACATTTTATCATTGCTCAAAACACATAGTGAACTTAACTTTTGATTCCCATATCCATCCTCACCTCCTATCATCCGTTAATCGAAAGAATAAGTCTAATAAAAGCTCAAAGAAGGCGACAAATGGTATACATCATCGGGTTAGTGTTTGGGTGAATATGTGGTTAACAAAGATGGCCTTTATCCTTTCCAAATTGAAACACATATTGCGCCTCGACACGTAAAAACGGCAAGTTCTAGAAGAGAATCACATGCATGATATCACACAATTAAAACAAAATGTATCAAGATGTTTATACAGTGAAGCTCAAGTCTCACGGGTTAAGCAAATGGTGAAAAACAACAAGTTTAAGCAATCTCAAGCGGTTCATGCATCATTTTTTTAACATATCATGTGCACTATCATTAAATTTCACAAAAAATTTCTATCGTCATTGGCCACATGGATTAAAATACTTCACTTAACTCGTTGATCGACAGACACAACACGAAAAGAAAGACAAAAACACGATAAAAAGCAACACAAACGAAAAACAAAACAAAACACAAAAACAAAACAAGAAAACGTTGGGTTACCTCCCAACAAGTGCTTAATTTAACGTCTTTAGCTAGACCATCACTAACCTTTCTCAATCCGGTGTTTTGGTGGCAACAGAAATCCTTCCCAATTTGTGGATCCTCCTATACTTAGCATTCACGGATGACCACCACCGACAATGGAAGTGCCACCCCAAACTTGAACGATACACTCGAGTTCCATGCCGAGTCCACTTCTTCTTCTCGCAGCTTCCTCGATTGGTCGAGTACCCTAAGCGCCGCGGCGTGTGCGGCGGCAGCAGCAATGTGATCAAGTAGCAATCTTCCGCTTTCCACCGTCGTGTTGCTTGATAGCGTCATATATGGAAATCTTGAGCTCTTCATTGTTAACACGAAAAGTGAGATTGCCATCCTGCACATCAATCAACGCACGACCAGTTGCTAGAAAAGGTCTACCTAGGATTAGTGGTTGTTGTTTGAATTCGGGAATATCTAAAATAATAAAGTCGGCAGGAAAAACAAAATCCCGAATTCTTACCAACACATCTTCGACGATACCTTTAGAATATGTGATGACACATCACCCATCATCGCGAGATCTTCGTCGGCTTCATCTTTCCTAGGTGCAGCCGTTGAATACGCTCAACGGCATCGATTGATGCTCGCCTCAAGTCGCACAACAAATTTGGAAAAGTATGTTCGGCGATCTCGCATTCTAATGTAAACCGCCGATCCTTCGCTTGGAGGAGCTTCCTCTGCAAGACGGCATCAAGCATTCTTCTGATAGGGTAATTTTTCAAATTTCCTAATTTCTTCTTGCTTGCAAGCGCGTCTTTTAAAATTTTCACGTATCCCGGCATGTTTCGCAGCGCTTCAAAGAGAGGCAAATTGATCTCAACTTTTTGAAAAATCTCTTTGAAACGAGCAGACTCCTCGTCATATTTCGACTTGACTAGTCGACTCGGAAATGGGATCGGAGGAGTGTACGTGCGAAAATTGGACTCTCGAGGCTCTTCGCGGTCGACCTCGTGACCGCTGGGAAGGTTGCGAGGCGTTTGTTGGGCGCTGGAATAGTTCATCGCGTGCGAGCTTGCGGGCGCCGGTGGCTCGCGAACATATCCGAGGTATGCACACCGATGGCTCGCGGTCGGGGCTCATGGGCGCATGCTCGGTCGCGAGCTTCGTGGGGAATACTCGACTCGCGATCGGGCTCATGGTCGCGAGCTCTGTCGCGAAGCCGCTCCGCCACTTTCAGCCTCTTCTTCCTCGGTAGGGCTCGGGTAAGCTTGTCCACCTCGTGCGGATGGCGAACACCGATTTTTCGGGTTCACCTCCGACATTACTCGGAAATTGGCCCGTCTTTTGTTGTGCATTCAATTGTACGGCTACTTGACCAATCTGATTTTCCAACATCTTTACGTGTTTCCCCATAGCCGTCACAGTCGACTCCAGATGAGTTATTTTCTGCCCGGTACTGCTTATAAATGCACTCTGTTGAGTCGCCATCTGTTGCACCATATCTTCTAAACTTGGCTTCTTCGGCTCTTGGATCATACCATTCTGTACCGTGAAGCCTGCCGGAGGTTGCTGAAAATTATTCGGGTTGGCATACGACAGGTTCGGATGATTTCTATTGTTTGGAGTGTATGCCGGATTCTCCCCCTGACGGTTCCTTTGATTTATAAAATGTACGTCCTCCGTCTCAATCTGGCTCTTCAACAGAGTGAATTGCTTCATCACCGTCAGATCTCGATTCACCGACGGCGGCCGCTTAACCATCGGCGTTCTCTCCGTTGGCCATTGATAGCTGTTGGCAGCAATCTCTCTAAATACGGCTCGCCTCGTCTACTGTCGGTTCAATAAACAGCCCCCCGACGCATCCACAATGCTCCTCGTCCGAAATGTCACCCACCGTAGAACTACGTGATTTGTTGCTCCTTGAGAATCCATGTTGTGGACATCGCCTCAATAGACCTCAAATCTCTCCCATGCATCGAATAGTGATTCGTCGTGGTTTTGGCAAAATGGGAGATTTCGCGATGATCTTCTGCGCTTTCGCCGGCGGAAAATATTTCGAGAGAAACTTCGCAAAGTTTCCCCAAGTGTCAATGCCGATTCGGTCCAAACTCTTGAACCAATCTTTCGCTTTGCACAGCAATGAGAAACCGAACATCGCGATCCGGATCGTGTCTTGTGGCACCCCATTCTGCTTGATGGTGTCACAAATATCGAAAAGGTCTCGAGATGCGCATTCGGGTCTTCATGACTCCTCCCCAAACCGCTTCTCCTTGGACCATGCCGATTAGGGCGGCTTTAATTCAAATTATTCGCTTCACTTTCGGCCCCATCCGCCTCCTTGAAATTGTTCGTGAGAGGTCCATACATGTAATTTAAAGGTCTCGTCTCTTGTGCGGGACAAGGAGTCCCATATTCTCCATCTCGGCCAGATCTCTGTGAAATCGGCCAAGATGCATGCAGCTTGCTCGGGGAATACCTCGTTTATCGGATTAGCCCATTTCTTGCCTCTTCTCTCGTCCTCTTCTCCTTTGAGAGCTTTCGATCTCGGGATCTAATAATATTTCGTGAGGTCCCCGAGATCTTGTACGCATAAACTACACGGAGAAAAAGAGAATTTAGCTCGTAACAATAAATAAATAATATAATATATAACTTGAATTAATAAATCCAAATCGTCAAATTATTCCTATGTAATTTTAACAATCCCGAACAGCGCGCAAAATTTTATCGCCACTTTTATAACACTAAAAGTGTAAGTATATAGGTAAGTCGAGTATCGTATCCACAAGGATTGTATCACGAAACATAGATGCTAGCTCAACGATAATTCATCATTATTCGAGCACGTAAATGGGTGAGAGGTTTAAGGGCTTGAATTTAATCCAAAGCAAAGGTAACCATGCGTAAATATAAAATAAAGCAATAAAATCACGGATGATAAAATGATAAGAAAGACTAACCCTAGGGATACATTAATCCTATTCACAACGATGTTTATCCTGCTTCCTATTAGCCAATTTTAATCCGGACAAGATGGAAGATCACATATATAACCAACAACTTCATTCATTTACAATTCGGTTCAGAGATTACTAGTTTTCCCTATTCTTTATTCGTCTCTAGGTGAAAACAAGCAACTCCAAACAGATCACAAAGAATAAGCTTCCTACGGATGTTCCTATCTCAGCTACGACTCAAGGTTTATCCGTATCAAGTGTATAAAAATTTTGGAAAGTGTAGGACAATTATTCCCTAATTTATAAAAATTACCGTGACCTTATGTAAATAAAATAGTGATAATCGAATATCATTTGGATGATATTAATACATATTAATGACCATAGTGTATAATAATACACTATATGAAATTAGAAAATTTTTTGAAAATCATTTGGTAATTATTAAAATTACCGAGAGCATTTCAAATATTTATAAGGATTTTTAAATCCTTTTTAATCAAGTTTAATAATATATTATATGTCTAAATATTATTTTAGACATATTTGGATTTTATAAAATTTTATAAACATAGATTACTATGTTGGAGACAACACGTTATATTTAATAACGTTATAATCGAAAATATTTGTTTAATGATTATAAAGATTAATATTTGTGAAAAATATTAATAAGTCCTTTGATTTACGTGACAAATCGAGACATAGGACTTTACGATTTGAAATTGATTGGAAATCGATTTATAAAATGAAATAGTAAGAAATTACTATATTTTAAAAAAAAAGTCAAAATTGTTGACTTTGTTGACCTTTGTTGACTTCGTTGACTTTTAAAGTCAAACGCATGCGAAAATACGTTCGATAAATACGCTAATACGGCGAAGACGCGTACTAATTGAGTAAGATACCTCAATAGTAAGAAAGGATTCCATAAATGAAATCCTTATATCGAGAAACGTATGAATACGTTGAACGTTTAAACCGGAAAGGTTAAAACGAAATGATTGAACGTATCTCGAAGAACGAGAACTATTCAATTGAAATACGTATTTGAAAGCATATTGAATTCGTTAAGGAATTCAGTTTACATCGATATTAAATATCGAAGTTTATCTTAGACTTTGAGAAGTCTCGAGAAACGTGAACGACGTACTAAAGTATCGCTTTTACGTAAAGGTGTGGACGCGAACGCGGCGACCGGACAGTGACGAGGAATTCAAACCTAGGACTCAGTTAAGACGAACCATAGTCCAGGTGGGCTTTCTTTCCAAACAAAACGTGACTTTGCTGTTCTCTCAAAATGAATTTAATTACAATGCTTATTTTCAACTATTGATAACTGTTTACAAGATACCTGCCAAAATTGTTCTGTTTTGTGTATGAATCCTATCCGAAATGAATGGTGTGAAGGATGGCATAACATGTTGATATGAAATGTTATGAATTTTGTTGGGTCGCGCCCAACCTTTTTATGAAATCGATATCGGGTCCTATGCTGGAGGATGATGTCTGCCTAGGGCTAACGTGTACACTTGTGAGTGACTGTGTGCTATATGGACAATTCACGGCCGGTCACGGCGTCGTAGAGGGAGGCCTCATTCTCGACATTTGAACTTTGATATTATGATGAGATGAGACTATGGGATACGGATCATACACACCAAGGAAAAATGCTTGGCCAAGCGACTTTTACGAACTGAAAATGTTTTAGTAAGCACAAGGCATTTCAACTAAAACCCTTGTGACTTACTTTGATATTGGCAGTGTAATTCAACTATTAAAATGTTTTCGGCATGAGTCCACTGAGTGCATTTCTCGTACTCAGCCCTGCATGTTTGTTTTAAATGTGCGGTTGAGCTCGATGATGGTGATGGAGGAAGTGTTGAGGAGTCCAGTGTCCTTGACCTTTTGTTAAGAATTTGGTTTCACCTTGAATACATATCATCATATATGTATTCACACACTTTCCGCTGCAATCTCTAAACTTGTTTATGTTATGTTTACTATTATGAATTGTTGAAGTCTTTCAGATCATTAATATCTTTTGGATCTGTTGGAGGATAATGTGACATATATTATTGAGGTCCGTCAGACCATTATTGACCTTTGGGTCTGATGGCCTAAACCCCTGAATTGTTTTGATATAATCTTATGTTATGTTCAAGCATGCTAATTTACTTTTGAAATGTACCTTTATATTAGCCTTCGTGACCCCAGATACTATTCCTAGTATCAGTTCACCCTCCAGTCCGGGTTATCCGGGGCGGGGGCGTGACAGAGTGGTATCAGAGCACTTTGCTCTTTGAAACCCCAAACTCTTTTCAAAAAAAACTAAGTCTAGATCGAGTCACTGGACTTCTAGAAATCTGCTGACTACTCTCAACACTCCATCACATCGAGCTCAACCGGGAAAAAGGTAACTGATTTCTTTCTCAAACTCATGAAATGAAGAGTTTCGAATGATGAACAAGTTGGAAGTATATTTTGATGGAAAAAGTAGGAATTCACAACATTGTTTTTGGAAATTGATGAAAGTAGACCCATGTTGGGTAAAGGAATGTATAATGTTTGAAATGAACGTATGAGCAAGAAAATTTTTCCAAAAACTTTGATTTTTGAAAATCAAACTAGAAGTTATACAAGTGATCAAGTTTTGAGACGAAAGTATATGGTTGAACTGAGTTGAATGATCAACATGGGAAGAATGAATTCATTTTGATATACATGTATGAGTTGGCTAGATTGTCATTTTGAAACTTTATTTCAAATTTTCAAAAATTGTTTATGATGAACGATATGTTATCACAAGAAGAACATAGACTCTAAGGAGCATGCTCACGTATCGTGAAAGAACATAGAAGTATGAACTTCTTTTCCCTTACGAGAACAAAAGAACGATAGGGAGAATGAAAGTGACGATAGCCTCGAACTCGAACGACGAAAGGCAAACATAAAGGATGAACGAGGATGACTTCAACCTTAGGGAAGAACGCCGTCGGCATGACATCACCACTTCGACATGAGTGACCGTCGACGCGGACTATGACGTGGACTTGATGTTGGATTTGTATACTGAAAGCAGTATGGTTGAGCTTATATACAATGTTTTCTGTTACCACTATTACAATCTCCTATCTGAATTGAATACTTGATTGCATATATCTGAGTCCCCTTATCTCATATATAAGTTAGATCATATAGTGTGTAGAAGATCACAGAAGTCTGTATGATTGGTTAAGCTTAATGAGATATAAAAGGATCACACCGAGACAACTTGAGGACGAGTTGTCGGTATAGTCATGTGTAGATAAGAAGTGACTTGACTTGGTTGCTTGTCTATGCCGGTACATCTCGACGTATTGATGGATCACAATGAGATGAGTTCTTCTATCGACCGCTTGTGAAGAACCAAGATCTCGATGACTTACGATGATCTAAACCTAAGGTATTAGGTGAGTATGAGTTCTTGACCATCACTTTGACTTGTTATGGGTGAGGTTATATGTTCTAACCCAATATTCTCCGCATCTTGGGTGGTGGCGGTGCTTGTATGTCATGCTAGTTATCTCAGACGAGTCACCGTATCCGCTTAGGATGATGACGTCCCTTAAGGAGCTCAAAGGTTTATTGTACTAAACCCCGCGGGTTGAGTTAGCTCAAGTACAATAATAAGGTTGAGTGGTACTACTTAAGGAATTAAAGATATTAATTATTTTAAGCGATGTAATGCTCTAAATAATTAATGGACGTGCGATATCTTAAATACGGGATTCGTAATGTCTAAGTGCAAGCCCGACTCACCTTCGGTAATAAAGGGTAAGTCAACATTTATTCTCTAGTGGCATGAATAAATGTTTATAAATTAATTTATGTTACGGTCGAACATAAGATAATTAATTTATTTGAGGCCCATCTTTATTCCTTGCATTTGATCCTCAGTCGGCCCATCCAGGCCCGTAAGTTAGGTAAAATCGGCGCCCCTATACTCTACAAGGCAAGGATTTGATCCTCTTTATCCTATAAGGATATTATTATATTTATGGGATATGCATGGATCCTTTCTTTATGGGATTATGGTAATGCATTATAAATATAAGGTAAGAGATAAGATCAAGGCTAATCCTTAATTATTAACCTAGTAATTTTCGTGCATCACTATTAGTGCTATAGTGAGGATTCTCGAAAATTTCATAAGAGTGATTGGGTGATTTTTCCGAAGCATTCTCCATATATCGTCCTCACTCGACGTTGGAGTTTGGGCAACCGGGATACAGTCCAGAAGATCAAAGCACGAGTCTCGATCCGTTCATCCCGTTCATCCCCGCCAGATTCAAAGGTAAACACGAGAAAACCCCTACGTGTTGTAATTAATTATATAGACGCATGCTAGGAATATAATCAATGTATGGTGAATTAAACATCCAAGATAGATCCTCGGGAGAGGGTTAAATCATTTTTCCCTACAATTGGTATCAGAGCCTGGGATCAAAATCTTGGTTCTGTTGGATTAATTCACGTTTGATTACAACGTGCGCAATTAATTAATTGTTGAATCTGTCGTTCATCGTGGCTCGTTTTATTTTTGTCGGATTTTGTTTTTCACCACGAGAAAATCCGTGGTTAGATTAGATTTGTTTTTCTGTAAATCTTATCTGTAAAAGAAGAACGAAGACGAAAGCACGAAGAACGAGACGACAAAGGTACGTCGGAGGAACTAGGCGCACGGCCGGACGGCGTGCGGGCGACAGCACGCTGAGCGTGCGCGGCGCTCGCAGACACGCCGCCCAGCGTGCGCGTGTTCTTCTCTCGGCGGACAGGCATAACAGGGCAGGGGGCGGCACGCTCGGCGGCGGGCGTCGGGCGCGGTCTCGCGCAGACACCTCGGCATGCTCGCGCGGATATCGCGCCCTCGGCGGCACGGGCGACCTCGGCAGTCGTCCCCAAGGCCTTCGGTGACCTCGGCGGCCTCGGCGAAGCGGGCGGCGCGGCTCGACACGCCTCGGCGAGTCGAGCTCGGCGGCCTTCGACGACCTCGGCGGTTGTCCTCGGCAGCCTCGGCGGCAAGAACGGGCGACGCTGCTCGACACGCCTCGGCGAGTCGAGCTCGGTGGCCTTCGGCGACCTCGGCGAGCCGCGCACGCAGTGACCTCGGCGGCCTCGAAGACGACGGGCGACGCGGGCTCGACACGCCTGGCGAGTCGAGCTCGGCGGCCTTCGGTGACCTCGGCAGAGCGCGCGCAGCGACTTCGCGGTTCACGGGTGGGCGACGGCGCCTCACGGCAGACGTGTGGCGCCGACTAGGCGAGACATGCGCGCACGCACGCGGGGAGCACGAGGGAGGCGGCGGTAGTATGATGGGCGCGCGATGGGGCGTGCCCTAGCGCGCGGCCCGGCCCATCTTGGGCCGATCCGGCCCGAACCTATTTTTTCGACCGAATCCAGTTTTCGGCCCAAATCCGGTTTTGTGAATCCGGTCCGTGCCGTGCACGCGAGGCCTGTTTTCAAAAATTATGAAGATCATGCTTTGCGATTCTATGTAATAGATTAGGCGGGAAAGTGCAGGGTTCCACGGTGGGCCACGATGAGCGTTTTATTTTATTTTAATCGCTTCGTTGCATGTCGTGGCCTACTGAGAATTTTGCTCATAGACCACACGTCATGTAGACCACGCAAATTAGTACTAAAGTGGTCTATTATGACATGTATAACGTGGGTGGTGAAACACGTGGTCTATAACCATATTTTTAAGCGGTTATGATCACGGCTGTGTAACCGCGTGATCTATTAGCGTGATTTTCGTATTATAGTCACGAGATTCATTCCGCGTGGTGCATTAACAAGAAATTCCATGTATAACGAACTTTTAGCGCGTCGTCTTTCTTTCACGTTGATTAAATACCACGCCATTACCGCGTGGTCTATCGCCTCATTTTTTATTGAAGGAAAAAAGTATAGAAAAAACAATAATTTTATAGATATATGGGCGGCAACCATTCGGACCAATTTTCTTTGGAGCCACAAAAAAAGTTAAAAACTTATAGCGAAATTATTTCGGTGCCCCACAGCAAAACGAAGAGAAAAACCACATCGAACCAGCAATTTTTATCCTAACACCCATTGCGCCGCCCACCGTCCCCTGTCTGCAGCCTCGTCGTGCAGCTATCGCGCCGACCACCCCGTCTTCTCGCACGCAATCCTGCGTCACGTTATACCACCGTCGTTCGGTCGTGCACTGCCACAGTCCACTGCAGTCTGCAATATTCCGATTTTTGAAAGAGCAAAAATAAGGAAGAAGAAGGTAGTTTCACCAATTTGCGTATTCCTTATATATTTTAGAAAAAGTGGTTAATATTTTCACTGCAATATCAATTCAGTAACAGACGAAACCCTTAAATCCCATAGATGATTAGCGCTATTTCTCTCTTCCCATTTTGTTCTCCCATTCCTCCCCAAAGGTTGTAATATTTTATCTCCTCTTTGTCAGATTTTCTGATTTGTTTTTTCGATTTTTGAGTTTCTTTAAGTTTGAAAAATTTGCATAGGTGGTGAAAATGTCAGCAACAAACCACTAGAAATACAGGAACTTCGGGTTTCCATCCCCTCAATGGAACTTGATTACTTGAGTCCTTCGGTTCTTCTGGGTTTGTGAAGGTGGGAAATGAGGCACAAAACATAAGTATTTCAATAATGGCAGAACTTAGTGGACAATAGAGTTTTATTAGTAGGTTGTTATGTGTTTGTTCCATGTGCCAAACTCGAATATTCTTTAATTTTTTTTATGTGTATGTTATGCTATAACAGACTTTAGGGATGTCCACTTGATTGAGTAGTAGTTAGATTATTGCATCTCTTGAGAAATGGGCATCCCAAACTCAAGTTTGGATCTTTTTATTTCTGAGCTCAATTTTGGAGAACTGATTTTTGCTACTGTGCATTTTGTGCGTAGGGTAATTGACTAAAGCATCCTCTTTATTCATCAGGTTCGTATTCTTCGATAACCATTGTCAAAATTTGCAGCTTTCGAGCTAGTTCTTTTCAGTGAAATTATTTGGATCAGGTTATGTGCTAATCTGGGATTGTTGTGTTTGATTAATGCAGTATGACTTGTGTGGAATTTAGTTTGAATTATAGTGATTAGTGTGTGCTTTTTGTGCTCTTTCTTGTTCTTGATTGCATTAGTTTATTTGCTTCAAGTTGACGTTTTCTGCTTTTGTGATTACCGTTGTTTTAGAGAGTGTTTTAGAGAGTGCTAATCTGAGAAATACATATAGAGATCAAATACTATTGCATTAGAGAGTGTTTCCGTTGTTGTTAGCAGGCTACGCCGTTTAGAGTGACCTGCAATAATCCCATTACATCATTGTTAGTCGATCTTTAGTCACAAGGATGAATGAATATAATGTAGTCTAGTTTCCTACCATAGGTGCTCCAGCTCATGAGAAAATTGAAAGTGTAAGAACAAGCCCATGAACCAGACCAGTTCACTAGTGTGGCAAAGCTTCCTGCAGCTCCTTTTATATTTAGTGGGAATATCTGCAGTCAAAGAAAGTGGACAGTGTTGGGAGAGACGAGAGTTGGGATATTTGCAAAGAATGATATTGCTGTTGGAACTGAACTGGCCTATGACTATAACTTCGAATGGTATGGCGGGGCCAGTGTCCGGTGTCTTTTGGGGCAGCTAACTGTTCTTTATTTCTTGGCGCCAAGTCTCAGGGTTTCCAGGTGATCATACTTTTTGATAATGCAATATTGAAACTAAAATATCACTTTATTACCACCTCTACAAGGACCTCTAATTATTGAGGGAAATCATTATAAAATCTGGATATGCATCAACAGACTTCTAAAGATAGTTCTAACAACAATGACCACATTCCTTTTGTTTTCCTGCAACACAGTTTTCTGATAACTTTACATCGAAAAAGAAAAATATTCTTCTTGAAATCCTTACTTCCATTTCCCTATAAAGCATTACTTTTCAAACAGCTACTGCTGTTGCTTCTGCTATACTGCTATAAATCCTTTTGGTTAATTAAGTTTTCTTTAGCTTCCAAACCATGATGTGGTTTTATTTGTTCCATGACTATTTTGTTGTCCTATGATGTCCTGCAGGATTATTACCATGTCTGGGAAGATGGAGATGAAAGGTAAATTTTCCTGTGCTCATTGTTGGTTCTCAGAAGGATTAAGATTTATCAGTGTTAATTTCTTGCTTACTTTATTTTGTTTTGCTTATTTTGTGCTTGATAAGAAATTTAAGAATTTTATTCACTGAGATAGATTTTGTTTCCTTTTGGGGTAAATTATTTTTTGTCGATGCGGCGACGCCTAGATTGAGTAGTTGGAGGAAAAATCTTATTCCGTTTGTTTCTTTAATTAATGGAGACTTTAGGATGGTGATGTTTAGATACAAGACTAGAATTTGACACTAGACAAGTAGACATGATTATGAATTTGTGATTAGGATATTCAAATTTTTCCAAAAACGATGTGTATCAGTTCTTGGCTTTCTTTCAATCTTAATCAGATACTAAATAAAATACCCATATTAAAATTGTAGAAAAAACTTTTAATTACATTACAGACAAGGCAAAGGGTATGAAAAGAAGCCCCAATAATATTAATAAGTGAGAAAGTTCTACAACATTAAATCATTTTTCTGAACTATGCACCGGTAGTGATAACAGCAATATTGTTTTATCAAAGTCTGGGGGTTTCCAGATGACTTTTCAATAGAGTTATTAAACCAGAAATTACTGTTAAAGTTTATGATTTAGCATGTCATTTCAAATCAACTGTTTGCATGCATGTTCTAGAGAATCATTAGATTTTGTCCTTACATATTAAATATTTAAGATAAAAAAAACTATTTATCATACAATGACCCGTCCAAAGAAAGAAACTAATGTCTTCAATACTGATACATATAGTAACCTCGATCATATAGATAAAACCATCGATCACGAGGATCATAAATCCCAATCCATTGGCCATTTTCTTTCTACCTGTCTTTCTGCTCCCAATCCACCCCAGGTGGTAGGTCTGTTGTATACGTCTTATATTCATAAATCTTTATGTTTAGGGTGCTTGCTTATGGTTTTCACTACATTGTGCTTATTGATCTTGTAACTTTGGCATAGTTTTTATCTGAAAGTGTTTCTCTTGTGTGTTTGCTCTTGTATGCAGATACACAGTCGAAAACGTTCCTCTCTACGACTCTGCTGAGGATGAGCCTTTTCCAAAACCTGCTCCTACAACAGTCCCTGTCAAATATGAACCATTAGAAAATCATCCAGCTGCAGCGGAAAAAAGTATGGTATCTGACATTAAATTGGAGCAAGATGTAACAGGGAATTCAGTGGTAACTGAAAATAACAAGGAGATGGAATCTAGTTTAGAAGAGAGTAGACAAGTGTTTCCTCAAACAAATGCGATGATATCTCGTATCAGAAGCAATAGTACATGCCGAAATTATAACATTGGTCCAACTCCTTCCTCGAAGAAAAGACTGCAGCATACTGTCAACCAAAAAACAAAAACTTCTGGCAGGAAATACATCAGCTCGAAACCCGTTGCCAAACTATTTGCGTCAAAGCAGGCATAAGAGGAAATAAGGAAATATGAGGTGGGTGTACTTATTATGTTGCTGACTCATTTAGTTTCTTGTGCAAGACTAATATGACCTTATACCTAAAAAAATCAAATTCTACATTATGATGATAACGCCATTCATTTTGTTGATTCTATATGAAAGAGTTTGTGAAGAATCCTATGCTTGACTGGAATCTTCTGGAACTTATACAATGAAGTCGTTTGGAATCTTAATTTTCTGAGATATGCTTTGCTTATATAATTTTGCAGGAACTTAAAAGCAAAGCTGCCTCGGAGCTTAACTCGCTGTATGATGAAATTCGCCCGGTAATAGAAGAACACGAGAGGGACAGGCCAAGACAGTGTGTCTACGAGTGTAGAAGAAAAGTGGATACAAGCTACCTGCTGCAAGTGGAAAGCAGAGTTCGACTTTCACTTTTCGATTGTCAAGAATGTAATGTGCCCCCCAAATGCTGTTGCTCAAGAGGAAGTCAATATTTGTTGTGCTACAATTGTTGATTGGGGATTTTCCCGATATATAACGTTTATGTATTGTACCTTGATTTCTCTATTTATGAGATAATATATATTTTATATCTATTTTATATTATTGTTTTTTAATGGCAGAAATATGTATTTTGAATTATATAATAAATAAATAAATTTATTTCGTTGACTAATCAATAGACAACGGGCTTCTCCTCGTTGTCTATTAATATATAGACAACAGGGATGTCCGCGTGGTCTAAAACACAATAGACAACGGGGTTAACCATTGTATAAAGTTAGAACACCGTTGTCTATAACAACATAGACAACGGGTAAACCACGTTGTCTATGATGCTATAGAAAACGGGGAATATCCATTGATATTACAAGGCCCCGTTGTTATAACATGATAGACCACGAGATTTTCCGTTATCTATATTGTGATGAGCGGGGATTTCCGTGGTCATATAGCCCCCTAATAGACTATACCTTGATAGACAATGAGGTTTTACGTAATAGACAATAGGATTCCCGTGATCATAAATCGAAATTCTTGTAGTGTGGATGTTTAAATTATGCGAAGCATGCTATGTATATTCAAATTACGTGACAAACATATTATATGTTTTCGTGATTGGATCGCGATAGTAAGCATGCTAGGTTTATCGCGTTTCAACATATTTTATAATTACTGCGAGCATGTTTTACATGTTGAGTTCTATAGAAAAGCATCTTTGATTACGTGATCTCGCATGGACAAACCTTTTGAAACAAAAGACTAAGCAAGTAACCCGACATATTAATTTTTCAAATTAAAATGTCAAGACCTCCACTTTTGATCTCTAAACAAAGTGAGGCGACTTTGTGAGTGGCGCCCACACGCGCGGCTTGCTTGCACCGTTTATCATAAGTTTGTTAGATGAGATTTCTAAATAAAACCTTTAAATCTATTGAGAAGTGGGAGTTTCATGTAAACGCGTCCACACGCTGGCTTCGTGTGCGATTTTCATAAGTTCTCTAGAGATAGTTTTAAAAGGAGATAACAAAATTTGAATTGGAAGCGGTATGGTCTGCGTGGTATGCCAATTCTAAGAATTCATTTTCTTTGTTAAAATTGTGGTCATTGCTAGACATCACCTCGAGTACAACTTCATGAAGTCCTTCTTGCGATAGTGATGTGGTTCAGTAATGTCCAATCATTAATTTCATTTGTCGTAAGGATAAGTTGACATGGATTGAAATTAAACGACTAAAAGGTATATTTTAGGCCGGTCGACGGGTTCATGTGTAAACGTCCACACGCGTGGCTTGCATATGGAATTACTTGGGCGATTGGAGGTTTCAATCAATATTGTTTTATCAAAAGGTTACAATATTGTTGTTACGAATGATGTGCGATCGTATGCTTATGTGTTTACATTATCTTTTCGGATATGTCTCTTACAATCGATTATCAATATGCTCGCACAAAATCCCTTATCCGGTCCAAATTTTATCGAGTGGAAGCGAAACATGGAATATGTTCTTATCATTTGAAGAACACATGTTTGTTCTCACTACTCCTTAACCCGATGCCCTTCATCGACGATCGACTAATGAAAATGAGAGTCAAGCGACTTTGGCATAAGTCGAACAATATGGCCAAATGCTATATGATGACTACAATGTCCAAAGGCTTGCACCGCACATCGATCGATGGTAGACGCGACGAAATATGGTCAAGTCTCGAGTAAGTTTGGGCGATCGGATCGGACGATCGACTTCCACACAATGAGAGAAATCTTGGCGTGTAAGATGGAAGAAGGAAGTTCGGTCCATGAACATGTCTCCCACACGACTCGTCTCATGGATAGTCTTGATCGGTTGGGAGGAGGTATTGACGCGGCCAAGGTCGATATCATCCTCAACACACCGCCCAAGTCTTTGAGAACTTTTCGTGAATGCGATCATGAGCAAGACCGAGTATACACTTAGTCGGTTGCTTAATGATCTCGTGGCCACGGAAGGAGTCATGGGTAAAGGAGCACATGCTCTTGCTAGCACATCTAGGGGCCCAAATTTTCCGTTGAAAATGGAAAAGAAAAGGGCACCAAAGGTGGTAGAGCGAGGAAATAGTGGGAGTAATGGGAACAAGAACATGCGTGCCAGGAGGCTTAAAGAAGCCAAAGGAGAAGGCGAAGTGCTTGAGTCGGCAAGACGGGCATTGGAAGGCCAAGTGCCCTATGCTCGAGGCTTAAGGTCGCCATTTGCTTTAGTAACGAAACATGTTTAGCAACTTGTTCTACCCATTCTTGGGTAGTGAACACGAGTCGATCGATCATGTTTGTTACACTGCGGGGTTCCTGCGGACAAGGAGCCGAGTGATGGCGAGATAACGATCTCCATGGGCAACGCGCGAAAGTCGAGGCATTGCGGTCGGAGATGTTACTTTATGTTTTGAGAGAACAGTTTTAGTTTTAAAAGCGTTTTATATGTGCGGATTTTCGTGGAACCTTGTTCTGTTTGAAATTGTTTATTCATGGATATTCATTATTTTGATAGTGGTGTTTCTATCATAAGAAATGACGGTTATCTCGTGTTGGCATTTTATATAATTAAGCTTTATACTATTTACGCAAAACATAATACCTATAACTATGTTGCATCTACTTGAAACCTTAAAAGAGAAAGTTTTCTTCAGAAGATGACATCACATTTCTCGGCATCTTAGATTAGGTCACATTAATCTAAATAGGATCCAAAGACCGGCTAAGAATGGGCGTTGGGTAATCTCACAGCTACTCGCTCCCGATCTGCGAATCTGTATAGAAGGAAAGATGTCGACCGCACCCTTCAGGCGAAGGGTTATAGAGCCAAAGAAGTGTTGGAGCTAGTCCATTCGACTGTGTGGACCGATGTCCACACAAGCTCGTGGAGGGTGCAGTATTTTGTCACTTTCATTGACGATTACTCGAGGTGCGGATACATATACCGCTTCACCGCAAGTCCGAATGCTTTGAGAAATTCAAAGAGTTTAAGGCGAAAGTGGAGACGAAGCTTGGTAAAGTATCAAGTCATCATGTCTGATCGCGGTGGCGAATACCTCGATAACGAGTTTATGGACTGTTTGGTGCGGTGTGGGATTACCTCCCACCACTACACCGTGCACACCACAACAAAATAGTGTGTCGGGCGAAGAAATAGGACTCTTTTAGAAATGGTTAGATCAATGATGAGTTATGCAACATTGCTTATTTCGCTCGGAGGTATGCCTTAGAAACGACGGCATACTTGCTGAATCTAGTACCATCCAAGTCGACCGAAAAGACCCTTCGAGTTGTGGTTTGGGCGCAAAACTGGTTTAAGCCACATAAGGATATGGGCGATCCGGCACGTGTCTTTGAACAAGAAGGCGACAAGTTGGAGGCTAGATCCGACGCAAGGTGTTTATTGGCTATCCTAGAAGAGCGAAGGTGGTTTATTCTATAGTCCTAAGGATCGGAAGGTCATTATTAGCACTAATGCCCGATTCTTAGAAGAGGATTATATAACAAACCACAAATCCAAAGTTGAAATCATTTTTCGTGAATTAGAAGATGATCGTATTCCACCACCGATTAAGCCAAAGGTACGAGATGTCGTGTCTAGTGGGAGGGATCGACACCAGATACTTCGAGAAATTGAAGTGAGTCGAGTTCCACTGGAGATACCAACCGTATAAGTGGTACCTAACCAACAAGTTGTGCAAGATGAGAACCACAAGTTCTTGAACCCACGTTGCCATTGTGCTGTAGTGCCTCGTCATAGTGGGAGGGTTGTTCGTCGACCCGAGCGATTTATGTTCGTGGGTGAATCTTGGTTTAGTCGAGAAACGAGCAGCAATAATCGACCTATGAACATACAAATGAGACGATACAAGACATTGATGCAAGATCATGGCACACCGCTATGGACTTAGAAATTGAGTCCATAACAACTATGGATGTATCTAAAAGACACCTCTACCGGATGGCAAGGAAGCCATAGATAGTAAATGGGTAAACAAAGGAAGAGATTCGGATGGAGAGGTTTCGCTTTTAAAGCCGTGCTTAGGGCAAAGGGTACACTTTCATTGAGGGCTTCGATTTCGATGAGACATTTTACCGTAGCAATGCTCAAGTCCATCGAATTCTTACGGCCATAGCAGCCCACTTGACCTAGAGGTTTGGCAAATGGATGTGAAAACCGCTTTTCTAAACGGTTACCTTGAGGAAGGTAGAGACATCTATATGCACAAACCAAGGTTATGTGGTGAAGGGTGAAGAGCATTTAGTATGGAAGCTTAAGAAGTCCATTTATGGGCTTAAGCAAGCCTCACGATCCTGGAACTTACGCTTTGACGAGGTGGTAAAGTCCTATGGATTTACCCAGTTGCCTAGCGAGAGTTGTGTGTATCGTTTAGATGTCAACGGTGATGTGGTATTTCTTGCACTTTATGTAGATGACATTCTTCTAGTTGGCAACAATGTGAAGTTGTTATCGACGTAAAGAGTTGGTTATCCGATCGCTTTCAAATGAAAGACTTAGGAGATGCAGCAGTACATTCTTGGGATCATGGTTTACCGAGATCGTAAGAGGAAAATGTTGAGCTTATCTCAGGCGTCTTACATTGATACTGTGATTACTCGTTTTAGTATGCAGACCGCCAAGAAAGGATTGCTACCTTTCAGACATGGCGTTCCTTTATGTCACAGCCCCTAAATCCTAAGTACGGATTAACAGGGACTATAACTCTAAACAGGGATAAAAATACAAGGAGACTCTTTTTAACAATAAACGTAATACATATGTCATTTATGTTTTTGGACCATATTACATAATTTGGGGTTCTTGCAGCGGAAAACATGTGAAATGTACATATGACGATGGTATAAACATTTCAGCGACAACATTCCTATTGCTCAACACTGCTCCATCCATCATCTGCTCAACCTGCACATTTAAAAACAAACATGCAGGGCTGAGTACAAGAATGCACTCGGTGGACTCATGCCAAAACATTTTATCATTTGTAGATTACATGCGCCACATCATGGTAAGACACAGTGGTTTTAGTTGAAAATGCCAGGCTTACTAAAGCATTTTATCGCTTCATAAAATCATCGCTGACTGCATTTTCTTGGTGTGTATGATCCATATCCTTATCATCATTTCATCATAGTAACATAGTCGAAGGTCGTGAGGAGGCCTCCTCACGACCTGCGACCGCCGTGAATGGTGTCCTTACAAAGACGCAGTCACCATCGTGTACACGCTTAATCCTAGCTGTGTATTCCTTCCAAAGATAGGATCCGATATCGATTTTCATTCATAAGTTGGGAGCGACCCAACAACATTCATATCATTCATTCCGGATAGGATACATACACAAAACATAAATATTTTTGGCAGGTAATCTTGTAAACATTTAACAACAGTTGAAATAAGCATCGTAAATAGATATTTCAGAAGCATTTTATTCTTGAGTAGAGTAAAGCCCACCTGGACTATTGTTCGTCTTAAACTTGAGTATTCGTCAACGTCCGGCCATCGCGCCGTCATTCACACGCTTTACGTAAAACGATGTTTTAGTCGTGGTTCACGCTTTCGAGACTCTCAAAGTCTAGAATAAACTTCGATATTCTATATCGATATAAACTGAATTCCTTAATGAATTGATCGCTTTTCAATTATGTATTTCAATTGAATAGTTCTCGCTCTTGAGACACGCTCAACCGTGTCGTTTAACCTTTCGGTTTAAGCGTTCGACGTATTATACGCTTCTCGATATAAGGATTTCAATTATGAAATCTTTTCTTACTAATGAGGTTTCTTACCTAATTAGTACGCCTTACGCCAGATTAGCGTATTTATCGAACGATTTCAGACGTTGACTTTAAAAGTCGACAATTTTGACTTTCAATTGTAATCTCTTACTAATTATGTTATAAATCGATTTCCAATCGATTTCTTTTTAAAGTCCTAATTCTCGATTTGTCACGTAAATCGATGAACTTTATTAATGTTTTCTTAAATATTAATCCATTTATCCATAAATCCTTATTATTCATTTATAACGTTATTAAATATAATGTTTCGTTATAAACATAGTGATCTACGTTTATAAAATTTTATAAATCCCAAATATGTCCAAAATAATATTTAGACATATAATGATAAGGGATATGGATCATACACACCAAGAAAAATGCCCGCCAGTGCGATGATTTTATGAATCGATAAAATGCTTTAGTAAGCACAAGACATTTTCAACTAAAACCGCTTATGTCTTACCATGATGTGGCAGTGTAATCTACAAATGATAAAATGTTTTGGCATGAGTCCACCGAGTGCATTCTTGTACTCACCTGCATGTTTGTTTTAAATGTGCGGGTTGAGCGAGATGATGGATGGGCGGTGTTGAGCAATAGGAATGTTGTCATTGAAATGTTTATACCTTGATAGTACATCGTCATATGTACATTTCACATGTTTTCCCCAAGAACCCCAAATTATGTAATATGGTCCAAAACATAAATGACATATGTATTACGTTTATTGTTAAAAGAGTCTCCTTGTATTTTATCCTGTTTAGAGTTATAGTCCCCGTTAATCCGTCTTGGGATTTAGAGGTCGCGACACTTTATCTAAGGATCGATCACCTATGATTGCAAAGGAGATAGAGGAAATGAGACAAGTTCCTTATGCTTCCGTAGGAAGTCTCATATACGTAATGCTATGTACGAGACCCGATATACGCTGTCGGTAGGCATAGTAGCTAGATATCGATCTAACCTCGGACAAGCTCATTGAATTGCAAGAAAGCATATACTCAGTACCGAAAAGGACTCGAGATTATAGGGTGGTTTACCATGCGAGATAGTCTAATGCCTTTGGGTTATCTGAGACTGGATTTTCAAGTGACCGTGATGAGAAAAGTCTACCTCGGGCTATGTGTTTACCTTGGGAGGTGGAGCCGTATCTGGCGGAGTGCAAAGCGGCGATGCATTTCGGACTCTACCATGGAAGCCGAATATGTAGCCGCTTGGAGGTCAGTATGGTTCAAGAACTACCTCGTGGATCTAGGTGTGGTACTGGTTTGCCCAAGAGTATCATAGTTTCTTCGTGATAACTTTCGGTGCGATGTAAACTCGAAGGAACCACGGACCCACAAGGCGACCAAACACATAGAGAGAAAGTACAATGTCATCGAGAAATCGTTAGGCGAGGGACGTCTTGATTGAAAAGATTGATACGACGGATAACCTAGCGGATCCATTCACAAAGAGCCTGCCGCAAAAAGTCTACGAAGTGCACGTTCGAGGACTTGGATTGCGCTTGATGGCACCCACTTAGAAAGGAAACTTTTGTATAAGTGGGAGAAGCAAAGTGATGGTTTTTATTGTAATAGCTAGTAGAGAGACACATTGTATACTAAAAGTTTGCTTTAGTATAAGTGGGAGATTGTTGGATTTGTATACTGAAAGCAGTATGGTTGAGCTTGTATACAATGTTTCCTGTTACCACTATTACAATCTCCAATCTGAATTGAATACTTGATTACATATATCTGAGTCCCCTTATCTCATATATAAGTTAGATCATACAGTGTATAGAAGATCACGTAAGTCGTGATGATTGGTCAAGCTTAATGAGATATAAAAGGATCATAGCTGAGACAACTTGAGGACGAGTTGTCGGTATAGGCTGCGGTGTAGATAAGAAGTGACTTGACTTGGTTGCTTGTCTAAGCTGGTACGTCTCTGACGTATTGATGGATCACAGTGAGATGAGTTCTTCTATCTGACCGTTGTGAAGAACCAAGATCTCGGTGACTTACGATGATCTAAACCTCGATAAGGTATTAGGTGAGTATGAGTTGCTGACCATCACTTTGACTTGTTATGGGTGAGGGTTATATGTTCTAACCCAATATTCTCCGTATCTTGGGTGGTGGCGGTGCTTGTATGTCATGCTAGTTATCATGTCGAGTCACCATATCCGTTTAGGATGATGGCGTCCCTTAAGGAGCTCAAAGGTTTATTGTACTAAACCTGCGCAGTTGAGTTAGCTCAAGTACAATAATAAGGTTGAGTGGTACTACTTAAGGAATTAAAGATATTAATTATTTTAAGCAGTCAGAATGCTCTAAATAATTAATGGACGTGCGATATCTTAAATACGGGGATTCGTAATGTCTAAGTGCAAGCCCGACTCACCTTCGGTAATAAAGGGGTAAGTCAACATTTATTCTCTAGTGGCATGAATAAATGTTTATAAATTAATTTATGTTCTGGGCTGAACATAAGATAATTAATTTATTTGAGGCCCATCTTTATTCCTTGCATTTGATCCCTGGGCTGGCCCATCCAGGCCCGTAAGTTAGGTAAAATCGGCGCCCCTATACTCTACAAGGCAAGGATTTGATCCTCTTTATCCTATAAGGATATTATTATATTTATGGGGTATGCATGGATCCTTTCCTTATGGGATTATGGTAATGCATTATAAATATAAGGTAAGAGATAAGATCAAGGCTAATCCTTAATTATTAACCTAGTAATTTTCGTGCATCACTATTAGTGCTATAGTGAGGATTCTCGAAAATTTCATAAGAGTGATTGGGTGATTTTTCCGAAGCATTCTCCATAGATCGTCCTCACTCGACGTTGGAGTTTGGGGAACCGGGATACAGTCCAGAAGATCAAAGCACGAGTCTCGATCCGTTCATCCCGTTCATCCCCGACAGATTCAAAGGTAAACACGAGAAAACCCCTACGTGTTGCAATTAATTATATAGACGCATGCTAGGAATATAATCAATGTATGGTGAATTAAACATCCAAGATAGATCCTCGGGAGAGGGTTAAATCATTTTTCCCTACACTTGACTTTGACTTTGACTTTGAGTTCAGAAGGCCAAACATCGACTTAAAGACATGGATATGATTGTCGTATTACGTCGACATATGCCTCGAGTTTATTTTAGCACGATCACGCAAATTTCCTGCACTGCACAGTAAATTTGTTTTAGCCAGATCTCTTTCGTTAGAACTCCGATTTACGCATGGGTTTCACCTGCGTACTCCTAACATTCTAAACTTCATTTGTTATGAAGAACATAATCCCAAATTCTGTCTCCAGAATACGATAGAGTCTGTTGAACATTAGTTTAAGTGTTTTGTTTAGAACAAGGATCTCATAGCATAGCTTATACCTTAGAACGCTATTAGATAATATATTTCCGAGTAAAATAGAATATAAGATATGATATGTGCTGTACCTTATGATGTCACCTACCTTATAGATTGTTTAAGCCTAACCTAGTTGCTTATCAGATGTTCTTAAGTTATCCTTATCTGCTTATCGGATGACGTTAGTCTGACTTATGTTAGTTTTGATCATGGAAGATGGAGGAGATGCGATACATAGCTAGGAGGAGGCTAGGACCATACCCTACCCCCGAGGAGGTGATGCGCACCTATCGTGAGAGCTGGATGTGCTGCGGTGAGGACCTAGGTGAGTTTCTGGCGTATTACCTTCGGCTTTGGAGGAACGCCCGAGCCTATGGTGCGACTGATTACGACGGCATCAGACGTCTCTTGACCAGACTCCCATACGATTGGGAGGATTATGCCCGAGAGGTATCGGGAGATTACATATATCGTGTGCCCGGAGGCTATGATTTGATTGGAGATCTGCCCAGATTCGTGAGTTATCTGACTTACGTATACAGCATTTACGGAGCCGCACCGAGGGGACCTTATCTCCCTCCTCGAGTATACAGGCGTGATGAATCGCGGAGTGGTCAGATCTTGAGGTCCCGAGAGATTGACCGGTGGTGCCTCCATTCACGATTGATGAGGCGGCCCGCTGTTTGGAAAAGCGCGGCCCGAGAGCTTTGGGAGAGCTGTTTTCCTCCATTGCTTGTTGGACATCCTGTACGTCCACCACTACCACCCCTACCACCTATGACAGCTCCACTATCTCGGTGAGAGCACTTGGCGGACAGCACGGATGAGCGTATCGGATGCTTTCGATGGCTATAGTCTGATTCGACATGACTACGACCTATATGGCGACGATGACTTCAACCCCATGCGCGACATACCGATGTACGGAGATGATGACGCAGGATCATCGAGAGTACGTGCTCGCGAAGATGATTCTGATGAAGAAGAGGATCCCGAAGAGGAAGAGGACCCCAAGGAAGATGAAGAGTAGGAATGAGCCTAGTGAAGGCATTAGATGAAGCTTGATTAGATTTTTGTGAGGATTAGCTTGTATGCTAGTTCCCTTTTATGTATGGATTTTGATGGATTGGAAAACTTGATGTTTTGGAAGGCCGTGTGAGCCGGGATTCATGTTTTTATTTTATGGCCTTTGGTTTTTGAACATCCTGCCTACGGCAGAGCTCTTGGATATCTATTTATATATATGACCCCGAGTGGGCTTTTGCGGCGAATTCGTTTTTGTCAAGGGTGAAATGTTTTAATTAGAAATCGTTTTGCAATAAGGCTATGATGATATTGTGTATGTTAAGCTATGAAAGCGATGAGTGATTGACGATTATATGTTTTATATAGAAGAATGCCTCCTAGAAGAAACCTGGAACAAGAACCTAGAGGCAGAGGTCGAGGAAGACCTAGGGGACGAGGTAGGATCCCGAGCAAGAAGCCGAAGTTATACCCCAACCATCCCTACCTCAACCTGATCGCAGGATCGAGGAATTATTTCTAAGACAGAACCTCGCATGCTTCAACGGAAAGGAAGCCCGGAGGAGGTGAGCAATGGGTGAGAACCATTGAGCAGATCTTGATTTTACGAGATGCACAAGACAGAGCGATCGTCACGTAACGTTCCAACTAAATGGACATGGTTTACGGTGGGAGGCGGAAAGAAGACATTCTTCTTGAACAACTGGAAGAGTTCTCGTGGGAGGACTTTAAGAAAGAGTTGTATGACAAGTACATACCGGGAGTTATAGGAAGAGGAAGGGCGAGAATTCTTCTGCTGAAGCAAGAGAAACTATCGTAATCGACTATGATCGCGCTTTACGTGACATGTCGAGATATGCACCGAACGGGTAGACACCGACACGAAGATGTCGAAAAATTCGGATCGTGTCTAAGGCCGAGAGATACGGATGTCTCTCGCCGACCATAGAGACGACCTACATCGAGGCTCTTGCACGAGCTTTGGATATTGAGGCAGCAATGCCTGAGGATAAATCAGTGTCGGTCCAGACACATAACGCAATGGACAAAGGAAAGGGGAAGTGGGAACCCAATCGCGGGAATAACAACAAAGGAAGCTATGGGGATGCAAGTCACAAACGCCCATGGCAAGGGAATATGGTCTAACCGGGGCAAGGTTGGAAGAGGGCCGCTTTTGCTCCACCGGCAAGAGGCCCGCAGGAACAGATGAGGGCTCCTCCATGCCCTAAATGCCATAGGGTGCACAAAGGAATGTGCATGGCAAGCAATGTGAACTGCTTCAAGTGCGGAGCGAGAGGGCATTACGCCAACAATTGCCTAGGGGTACGCCCGGACACGATTGTGAGGGCAAACCAACCAGGCAATGCCCAGCCGCTTCGTATATATCTGATTTCTTAACCTCCACCACAGTTCCAGCCCCAACCTCAACAGCAACTCCAACAGCAGCCGTGGCAGCCACCGCAACAACAACAAAGGCGTCAACCACCGCGCCAACGCCAGCAGCCACAGCCCAGGCCGCAACAGCAGAACCAGCAAGGGCAAGCACCCCATCCGCCTCAGCCGGCCCAGGCGAGAGCGTATGCCTTGCATCGGAGGCAGAACAAACAAAACAAGGGAAACCTGGCAGGTATGGGAGTTCTTCTCAACTTACCTGTTATTATATTGTTCGATACGGGTGCTTCGCATTCTTTTATAGCCGAATCATGCGTAGAATTGTTGGGACTTAGGTCTGAAAAGGCAAGTCGGGATATGAGAATCTCTTCACCTATAGGAGGGATTATGACCGTTACGCATATCTGCTCGAACCTAGAGTTGACTTTAGGATCACTTAAGGTTCTGGCGAATGATCTAAACATAATGCCCATGGATGACGTAGATATAATCCTAGGAATGGACTGACTAGCTAAGAATCATTCCACGATTCTTTGTAAGGAAAGGAAAATCTCGTTTCACTTTCCTGGGCAAGAAGCTACGCATTTTCATGGAATCCACATGGGAAGGAGAATCCCGATTGTATCGGCGTTAAAGGCGAGAAGGATGATAACCCAGAAGGGATGCCAAGCATTTCTCGTCTACCTGAACGGGGAGGATAAACCCGAAATGAGGGTTGAAGACATAGAAGTTGTTCGAGAATTTTCGGATGTATTTCCCGAAGATCTACGAGATTAGCTCACGATGACAGGTTAGAATTTACCATCGACACGGAACCGTGGATCGGCTCCAAAGATGTCGAAGGCGCCCTACAGGATGGCCCCAAAGGAGTTGGAAGAGCTGAAGATCCAAATTCAAGAATTGTTGGATCTAGGTTTCATTAGGCCTAGTGTCTCACCTTGGGGAGCGCCTGTTTTATTCGTCAAGAAAAAAGATGGTTCTTTGAGGATGTGCATCGATTATCCAGAGCTAAACAAGATGACACTAAAGAACAAATACCCTTTACCAAGAATCGACGACCTGTTTGATCAATTACGAGGAGCAGGCGTATTCTCGAAAATTGATCTTAAGTCAGGTTATCATCAGCTGAAAATACGGCCTGAAGATGTACCTAGGACTGCATTCCGAACCAGATATGGCCACTATGAGTTCATAGTTATGCCATTTGGATTAACCAATGCACCAGCCGTATTTATGGACCTTATGAACCGAGTATTTCATCCATACTTGGATAAATTCGTTTTGGTCTTCATAGATGATATCCTTGTCTATTCGAAGAATGAGGAAGACCATAAGGAACATCTAAGAACGGTTTTGCAAACCTTGAGAGATGAAAGACTCTTTGCTAAGTTTAGCAAATGCGAGTTTTGGCTAAAGGAAGTAATGTTCCTTGGACATATCGTGTCTGCAGAAGGCATTAAAGTGGATCCAGCCAAAGTAGAAGCAGTGCAAGGATGGAAATCGCCACGAACTCAGCATGAGATTAGAGTTTCCTAGGACTAGCTGGTTACTATCGGAGATTCATCGAAGGATTCTCCAAAATCGCGAGACCAATAACCCAGCTACTCCGGAAAGGAATCAAGTTCAACCGGGTCAAGAATGTGAGGCGAAGCTAAAACTCGAGGAAAACCGACAAGTGCACCAAGATTAGCAGCCCGAAGCGGACAAAGAATATGTCATTTATCTGAGATGCTTCTAAGACTGGACTGGGTTGTGTCTTGATGCAAGAAGGAAAGGTGATAGCATATGCATCTCGACAACTCAGACCCCATGAACTGAACTACCCAACTCATGACTTGGAATTAGCAGCAGTAGTTCATGCACTAAAAATTTGGAGACACCATCTCTATGGAGTGAGATGTGAGATCTTCACGGATCATAAGAGTTTGAAGTACTTCTTCGAACAAAGAGACTTAAATATGAGGCAACGAAGATGGCTCGAACTAGTAAAGGATTACGACTGTGGTATTAACTACCACCCGGGCAAAGCGAATGTAGTAGCTGACGCCTTGAGTCGTAAGAGCCATTCCAAGCTAGGATGTCTCTTTACACAAGAAGAGAAACTCGTTGAAGAGTTTGAAAGAATGAGGATCGAACTAGTAGAACAACCAAAGACGATCACGAGTTGTATCGCTACACTCACACTGACGTCTGATCTAAGAAAAAGGATTGTCGAGAGACAAAGGATGGAGGAAAAGTTAGAAAAGATCCGAGAAAGGGTAAGGTCTGAAGGATTTAAGAACTTCCAGGAAGCATCAGACAACGCCCTATTGTTTGAAGGGAGGATATGCGTTCCGGACGACGCAGAGCTCCAGAATGAGATCATGAGTGAGGCTCACGATACACCCTACACCGCCCACCCAGGTAGTACTAAGATGTACCAAGACCTGAAGGGAAGATTTTGGTGGGAAGGCATGAAACGAGACATAGCTTCTTTCGTAGAACGCTGTCTTGTTTGTCAGCAAGTGAAAGCGTTACATCAACGCCCATACGGAAAGTTACAACCGTTGGAAATACCCGAGTGGAAATGGGACGAGATAACGATGGACTTCGTTACGAACTTACCCAAATCAAAAAGAGAAACACCGCCATATGGGTAATTGTTAATAGACTCACCAAGAGTGCTCACTTTCTACCGATTCAAAGTACCTACGGATCTGACAAGTTAGCCCAGCTGTACGTTAAGGAAATTATACGACTACATGGAGTGCCAAAATCTATCACCTCTGATAGAGACTCCAAGTTCACATCCAGATTCGGATTAGCTTACAAAAAGAATTGGAGTGCGAATTGAATTTCAAGACGGCTTTTCACCCAGCATCGATGGGCGGTCGGAAAGAACGATCCGAGATAAGTAGAGGATATGCCGAGAACGAGAGTGTTGGATCGAGGCAAAGTGGGAAGACATTTTACCTCTTATTGAGTTTGCCTACAACAACGCCTATCAGCGACGATTGGTATGGCCCCATCGAAGCCTCAGATGGCAAGAAATGTAGATCACCGCTTTATTGGGATGAAGTAGGTGAGAGGAAAATCATAGGGCCAGATGCGGTAAATGAGATGATTGAAATCGTCCGACAAATTAGACTAAGGATAAAAGAAGCTCAAGATAGGCAGAAATCTTACGCTGATACGCGTAGATCCGAGCTGCAGTTTGAAGATGGAGACAAAGTGTTTCTTAAGGTCTCACCATCGAAAGGAATTGTTAGATTTGGACTGAAAGGAAAGCTGAGACCCCGTTTTATAGGACCATATGAGATCCTAGAGAGGATAGGTCCAGTAGCTTATAGGTTGGCTCTTCCGCCAAACCTAGGGAATGTTCACAATGTGTTCCACGTGTCACAGTTACGAAAAATACGTACACGATCCAAAGCACGTGATCCATCAAGACGACGTGATCCTCAAGCCAGACATGAGCTACGAAGAGGAACCCGAAGTAACACTCGACTATAAAGTCCAACAACTACGGAGCAAGTCGATTCCGCTAGTCAAAGTGTTGTGGAGACACCACGGACAAGAAGAAGCCACGTGGGAACTTGAAGAAGCGATGAAAGAACGATACCCCGATTTATTCTTCTAGAGGTAAGCAAATTTCGGGATGAAATTTCTTTTAAGGGGGGTGGAATGTAATATTCCAAAGAAACGAACGTCTAATTACGGTATTTTAAACCCGTGAATTAGGGTTTTGCCGTATTTTAATTAATGATATCGAATATTGATTTCGATTCAGTACCATAGTAACGAATTCCTTTATATATTCACTAAGGATTGTGAATTAAGGAATAGAATATTATGAAATAGTTCGACAGTATTATTTTAACGTCGATTGCGTATCGAACGTCAGTATATTATGAAAATTTCTAAGCAGCGAAGCTTGGAATTAATTTCCATATTAATTCCTATATAAATGGAATATTATTTATGAAGTAAGTACGATCTTACTACGACCATTTTGAGATGAGTCGATTATGAACGTTTTGAGACGTTTTGAACGTCAACGTCTAGAGACGTTTTGAAAAATGGGTTTAATGATCCGGAAATTATTATAATTAATTTCCTATTATTATTTTATATAATTACAGTATTATTAAGCATTAAAATCAATTTTTAAAACATGAGAATTCGGTAATTACATTTTGTAATTTTCGAAACCCTAATTTCGAAAATTAGGGTTTTCTCACCTAAAATGATACCATTAAATTATCCTATGCTATTATTTATTATCTAAATCATATATTATGACATATATGAGTATATTTAGCATGCAAATGACTTGTGTAATATTAAGTGGCATGAATTATATTTTTGTTTCATTTTCACGTTAATTTTCGTATATATTACTAAGTGATGATTAAATTATTTAATTGACTTGTATTATATACCTATGACTTATACTTGATTATTATATTGTATTAAGGATCAAAAGAAATAAAATCCCACCCTTTGGACTCTATAAGTCGTCGGCCACCCCTCTCCATAAGCATGATTCCCACTTTTTCAATTGGCCAATGCATGGAGACCCTTTTTGCCTAGCCTAATCATCACTAAACCACTCCTAAAATGCTGCACTTATTCTATTGGGTGTGTGTGTGAGTGTGACCGAGAGGAGAGAGGATAGATAGGTGAGACTCTCCTCATTCTCCTCCCTCACTTCATTATCCTCATTTCAAATTTTAGAACACCCAAGAGCACTCTCATCTCTCCATTTTCTGCAGCTGAAGCCGTGTGCTTCTCCTCCCCCATTCCAAAAATTTTTCTTCATTTCTTCTTCTTCCATTCACACACCTTGATACCCTAGCCATTGTTCTTGAATCTCCACTATTTTCAAAGGTAAAACATGGACCATGGTTTCGATTTTTATCCTCCTTTGTTCAAAATTTTCGAGCTTGTTCTTGTATATGTATGTATGTATTTTAATGTTCTTGTGGATGAACTATTGTTGTATATATGTTGCTGATGATTCTTGTTTATAAAAATAGGAGATGTATGCTAAAATGAACATATGACATTGCTTGTGGAATTTTGAAAAGTCTAACCCGTATATATGTAAAGTTCGAACCATAGCCTTGTTTAAAAATTATTTTCGAATGTTATAATAATTCTTGAGCATGACCGATTATTTTACATATGTTTTGAGGATGAAATATTGATCTATGATATGTTTTAAGTCCATAGTAATTTAATTAGAATTTTTGAAAAACCCTAGGCCAAATTTTAAGAAATACCGTGAACAATTTAATTTGGACCTTGGTGTATGATTTTTATTTTAAACATGCAATGACATATTAATGCTCTAGGACCTTGATTATATGTTCTATGAATTTATTAGAATTTTTGGAAACCAAATACCCTATTGAATCAAAAAAACCGAGAGCACCCTATGCTCCATAAGGTGATGATTCAAATGGTTTTGGTTAATGTTATGATGTTATATTGTTATATTATAGTGTATAAGCATAGTGTATATTTGTTAGAATTTTTGGAAACCAAATACCCTATTGAATCAAAAAAACCGAGAGCACCCTATGCTCCATAAGGTGATGATTCAAATAGTTTTGGTTAATGTTATGATGTTATATTGTTATATTATAGTGTATAAGCATAGTGTATAATTGTTGGAATTTTTGGAAACCAAAAACAAAAATAAATCAAAGAAGTCGAGAGCTTATAGCTCATATGGTGATGATTTCAAATGGTTTTGGTTGATGCTATGATGTTCCATTGTTATACTATAATGTTTAGGCATGATATAATTTATTTGGAATTTTTGGGAATTGTTTAGTAATTATTTTCGAATTACCGTGAGCATTGAAGAATTATTCCTTGATGAATGAATTGTTTATGATGGACTATAGATTATAAGTATGTTATATATTAATGTTGGGACATTGTACTAAGTGTATAAAAATTTTGGAAAGTGTTGGACAATTATTCCCTAATTTATAAAAATTACCGCGACCTTATGTAAATAAAATAGTGATAATCGAATATCATTTGGATGATATTAATACATATTAATGACCATAGTATATAATAATACACTATATGAAATTAGAAAAAAATTTGAAAATCATTTGGTAATTATTAAAATTACCGAGAGCATTTCAAATATTTATAAGGATTTTTAAATCCTTTTTAATCAAGTTTAATAATATATTATATGTCTAAATATTATTTTAGACATATTTGGATTTTATAAAATTTTATAAACATAGATTACTATGTTGGAGACAAAACGTTATATTTAATAACGTTATAATCGAAAATATTTGTTTAATGATTAAAAAGATTAATATTTGCGAAAAATATTAATAAGTCCTTTGATTTACGTGACAAATCGAGACATAGGACTTTACGATTTGAAATCGATTGGAAATCGATTTATAAAATGAAATAGTAAGAAATTACAATTTTTTTTTAAAAAAAGTCAAAATTGTTGACTTTGTTGACCTTTGTTGACTTCGTTGACTTTTAAAGTCAAACGTACGAAATTATGTTCGATAAATACGCTAATACGCGTAAGACGTACTAATTGAGTAAGATACCTCAATACTAAGAAAGGATTCCATAAATGAAATCCTTATATCGAGAAACGTATGAATACGTTGAACGTTTAAACCGGAAAGGTTAAAACGAAATAATTGAACGTATCTCGAAGAACGAGAACTATTCAATTGAAATACGTATTTGAAAGTATATTGAATTCGTTAAGGAATTCAGTTTACATCGATATTAAATATCGAAGTTTATCTTAGACTTTGAGAAGTCTCGAGAAACGTGAACGACGTACTAAAGTATCGCTTTTACGTAAAGGTGTGAACGCCAACGCGGCTGACGGACGATGGACGAGGAATTGAAACCTAGGACTCGGTTAAGGCGAACCATAGTCCGGTGGGCTTTCTTTCCAAACAAAGCGTGACTTTCTTTTCTCTCAAAATGAATTTAATTACAATGCTTATTTTCAATCGTTGATAGCTCATAACAAGATTACACGCCAAAATTGTTACATTTTGTGTATGAATCCTATCCGAAATGAATGGTGTGAAGGATGGCATAACATGTTGATATGAAATGTTATGAATTTTGTTGGGTCGCCCAACCTTTTTATGAAATCGATATCGGGTCTATCTTGGGAGGATGATGCACAGCTAGGGCTAACGTGTACACTTGTGAGTGATGTGTCTCAGTATGGACAATTCACGGCGATCACGGCGTCGTGAGAGGAGGCCTCGCTATCGACGTTTGAACTTTGATATTATGATGAGATGAGACTATGGGATACGGATCATACACACCAAGGAAAAATGCTTGGCCAAGCGACTTTTACGAACTGAAAATGTTTTAGTAAGCACAAGGCATTTCAACTAAAACCCTTGTGACTTACTTTGATATTGGCAGTGTAATTCAACTATGAAAATGTTTTCGGCATGAGTCCACTGAGTGCATTTCTCGTACTCAGCCCTGCATGTTTGTTTTTAAATGTGCAGGTTGAGCTCTGATGATGGTGATGGAGGAAGTGTTGAGGAGTCCAGTGTCCTTGACCTTTTGTTAAGAATTTGGTTTCACCTTGAATACATATCATCATATATGTATTCACACACTTTCCGCTGCAATCTCTGAACTTGTTTATGTTATGTTTACTGTTATGAATTGTTGAAGTCTTTCAGATCATTAATATCTTTGGGATCTGTTGGAGGATAATGTGACATATATTATTGAGGTCCGTCAGACCATTACTGACCTTTGGGACTGATGGCCTAAACCCCTGAATTGTTTTGATATCATCTTATGTTATGTTCAAGCATGCTAATTTACTTTTGAAATGTACCTTTATATTAGCCTTCGTGACCCCAGATACTATTCCTAGTATCAGTTCACCCTCCAATCCGGGTTTTCCGGTGCAGGGGCGTGACAACGAATCCGGTCCGTGCCCGTGCCCATTTTTCAAATTTATGAAGATCATGCTTTGCAATTCTATGTAATAGATTAGGCGGGAAAAGTCACGAGTTCCACGAGTGGGCCACGATGAGCGTTTTATTTTATTTTAATAGTTCATTGCATGTCGTGGATGTTTAAATTATGCGAAGCATGCTATGTATGTTTAAATTACGTGACAAACATATTATATGTTTTCTTGATTGGATCGCATAGTAAGCATGCTAGGTTTATCGCGTTTTCAAGCATATTTTAGAATTACTGCGAGCATGTTTTACATGTTGAGTTCTATAGAAAAGCATGCTAGGATTACGTGATCTGCATGGACAAACCTTTTGAAACAAAAGACTAAGCAAACAACCGGACAAATTAATTTTTAAAATTAAAATGTCGAGACCTCCACTTTTTGATCTCTAAACAAAGTGAGGCGATTGCGTGAGTAAACGATCACACGCTGTGGCTTGCTTGCCTTGTTTATCATAATTGTTAGATGAGATTTCTAAATAAAACATTTTAAATCTATTGAGAAGTGGGAGTTTCATGTAAACGCGTCCACGCGTGCGCTTGCATGTGCGATTTTCATAAGTTCTCTAGAGATAGTTTTAAAATGAGATAACAAAGGAATTTGGATTGGGCGGTATGGTCCTAGTGGTATGCCAATTATTAAAATTCATTTTACTTGTTAAAATTGTGGTCATTGCTTAGACATCACCTCGAGTACAACTTCCCGAAGTTCCTTCTTGCGATAGTGATGTGGTCTAATAAGGTCCAATCATTAATTTCATTTGTCATAAGGATAAGTTGACATGGATTGAAATTAAGCGACTAAAAGGTATATTTTAGTGCAGTGGGGGTTCGTGTGTATCGTCCACACGCGTGGCTTGCATATGGAATTCCTTGGGCGATTGGAGGTTCAATCAATATTGTTTTATCAAAAGGTTACAATATTATTGTTACTGAATTATGTGCGATCGTATGCTTATGTGTTTACATTATCTTTTCATATATGTCTCTTACACCGTTTATCAATATGCTCGCACAAAATCCTTTATCGGTCCGAATTTTATCGGTGGAAACGAAACATGGAATATGTTCTTATCATTTGAAGAACACATGTTTGTTCTCACTACTCTAAACCCGATGCCCTATCGACGCATCGACTAATGAGCGATGAGTCAGCGGACTTTGGCGTAAGTCGAACAATATGGCCAAGTGCTATATGATGACTACAATGTCGAAAGGCTTTCATTCTGACATTAGTCGATGGTGAGCGCGTTGAAATATGGTCAAGTCTCGAGGTAAGTTTGGGCGATCGGATCGGACGATCCGCTTCCACACAATGAGAGAAATCTTGGCGTGTAAGATGGAAGAAGGTAGTTCGGTCCATGAACATGTCTCCCATGACTCGTCTCATGGATAGTCTTGATCGGTTGGGAGGAGGTATTGACGGTGAAGCCAAGGTCGATATCATCCTCAACACACCGCCCAAGTCTTTTGAGAATTTTCGGCGTGAGCGATCATGAAACAAGACCGAGTATACACTTAGTCGGTTGCTAAATGATCTCGTGGCAGCGGAAGGAGTTATGGGTAAAGGAAGCACATGCTCTTGCTAGCACATCTAGGGGCCCAAATTTTCCGTTGCAAAATGAAAAAGAAAAGGGCACCAAGGTGGTAGAGGCGAGGAAATAGTGGGAGTAATGGGAACAAGAACATACACACCACGGAGGCAAAAGAAGCGAATGAGAGGGCAAGTCGTCAGTGCGGCAAGGGCGGGCATTGGAAGGCCAAGTGCCCTATGCTCGAGGCTCAGTGCGCCATTTGCTCTAGTAACGAAACATGTTTAGCGACTTGTTCTACCCGTTCTTGGGTAGTAGACACGAGTCGATCGATCATGTTTGTTACACCTGCGGGGGTTCTGCGGACAAGGGAGCTGCATGATGGCGAGATAACGATCTCCATGGGCAGCAGGCGAAAGTCGAGGCCGTTGCGATCGGAGATGTTTCTATATGTTTTGATAGAACAGTTTTAGTTTTAAGGGCGTTTTGTATGTGCGGAGTTTTGGCGAAACCTTGTTTCAGTTTGAAACTATTTATACATGGATATTCGTTATTTTTGATAGTGGTGTTTCTATCATAAGAAATGACGAAGTTATACGTGTTGGCACATTATATAATTAAGCTTTATACTATTTACGCTAAACATAATACCTATAACTATGTTGCATCGTCTACAAACCTTAAAAAGAAAGTTTTCTTAGCAAGATGACACCACATTTCTTTGGCATCTTAGATTAGGTCACATTAATCTAAATAGGATCCAAAGGCGGCTAAGAATGGGCGTTGGGTAATCTCACGGTTACTCAGTTCCCGGTCTGCGAATCTGTATAGAAGGTAAGATGTCTACCGGACCCTTTAAAGGCGAAGGGTTATAGAGCGAAAGAAGTGTTGGAGCTAGTCCATTCGACTGTGTGGACCGATGTCCACACAAGCTCGTGGAGAATGCAGTATTTTGTCACTTTCATTGACGATTACTCAAGTGCGGATACGTATACCGCTTCACCGCAAGTCAGAATGCTTTGAGAAATTCAAAGAGTTTAAGGCGGAAGTGGAGGCGAAGCTTGGTAAAAGTATCAAGTCATGCTGATCGATCGCGGTGGCGAATACCTCGATAACGAGTTTATGGACTATTTGGTGCGGTGTGGGATTACCTCCCACTCACTACACCGGCACACCACAACAAAATGGCGTGTCGGGCGAAGAAATAGGACTCTTTTGGAAATGGTTAGATAAATGATGAGTTATGCGACATTACTTATTTAGATTACGGGGTATGCCTTAGAAGCGGCGGCATATTTGCTAAATCTAGTACCATCCAGTCGGTCGAAAAGACCCTTTCGAGTTGTGGTTTGGGCGCAAGCCTAGTTTAAGCCACATAAGGATATGGGCGATCCAACACATGTCTTTGAACAAGAAGGGCGATAAGTTGGAGGCTAGATCCCATAAAAAGCTGTTTATTGGCTATCTAGATGGACGAAAGGTGGTTTATTCTATAGTCTAAGGATCGGAAGGTCATTATTAGCACTAATGCCCGATTCTTAGAAGAGGATTATATGACAAACCATAAATCCAAAGTTGAAATCATTCTTGAGAATTAGAAGATGATCGCATTCCACCACCGATTAGGCGAAAGGTGCGAGATGTCGAGTCTAGTGGGAGGAGCGACACGGATACTTCAAGAAATTGAAGTGGGTCGAGTTCCTTCGGAGATACCGATCGTACAAGTGGTTCCTACCCACAAGTTGTGCAAGATAGAGAACCACAAGTTACTACACCCGTTGCCATTGTGCGATGGCGCCTCGTCGTAGTGGGAGGGTTGTTCGTCGACCCGGCGATTTATGTTCGTGGGTGAATCTTGGTTTAGTCCGGAAAGCGAGCGGGCAATAATCGACCCATTGACATACAAATGACGATACAAGACATTGATGCAAGATCATGGCACACCGCTACGGACTTAGAAATTGAGTCCATAACACTATGGATGTATCGAAAGACACCTCTACCGGATGGCAAGGAAGCCGTAGGTAGTAAGTGGGTATCAAGGGAAGAGATTCAGATGGAGGTTTCGGCTTTTAAAGCCGGGCTTGGGGCCAAAGGGTACACTCAGTTGAGGGCATCGATTTCGATGAGACCTTTTAGCACTGTAGCAATGCTCAAGTCCATCGAATTCTTGACCATAGCGATACTGAACCTTGAGGTTTGGCAAATGGATGTGAAAACCGCTTTTCTAAACGGTTACCTTGAGGAAGGTAGAGACATCTATATGCAGCAACCCGAAGGTTATGTGGTGAAGGGTGAAGAGCATCTAGTATGGAAGCTTAAGAAGTCCATTTATGGGCTTAAGCAAGCCTCACGATCCTGGAACTTACGCTTTGACGAGGTGGTAAAGTCCTATTTCAAAGTCCTAGCGAGAGTTGTGTGTATCGTTTAGATGTCAACGGTGATGTGGTATTTCTTGCACTTTATGTAGATGACATTCTTCTAGTTGGCAACAATGTGAAGTTGTTATCAGACATAAAGAGTTGGTTATCCGATCAGTTTCAAATGAAAGACTTAGGAGATCGTACATTCTTGGGATCAAGGTTTACGAGATCACAAGAGGAAAATATTGAGCTTATCTCGGGCGTCTTACATTGATCTTGTGATTACTCGTTTTAGTATGCGAGACCGCGAAGAAAGGATTGCTACCTTCGGACATGGCGTTCCTTTATCTAAGGAGCGATCACCTATAGCGCAAAGGAGATAGAGGAAATGAGACAAGTTCCTTACGCTTCCGCCGTAGGAAGTCTCATGTGCGCAATCTTATTCTGAGACCCGATATCTTCTATGAGGTAGGCATAGTAGCTAGATATCGATCTAACCTGGACAAGCTCATTGAATTGCGATAAAGCATATACTCAAGTACACGAAAGGACTCGAGATTATAGGCTAGTTTACCATGCGAGATAGTCTAATGCCTTTGGGTTATCTGAGACTCGGTTTCAAGTGACCATGATGAGAAAAAGTCTACCTCGGGCTATGTGTTTACCTTGGGAGGTGGGCCGTATCACGGTGGAGTGCAAGCGGCGATGCATTGCGGACTCTACCATGGAAGCGAATATGTAGCCGCCTCGGAGGCTGCTAAGGAGGCTGTATGGTTCAAGAACTACCTCATGGATCTAGGTGTGGTACTGGTTTGCCCAAAAGTATCATAGTTCTTGTGATAACTCGTGTGCGATGGCAAACTCAGAAGGAACCACGGACCCACAAAGCGACCAAACACATAGAGAGAAAGTACCATGTCATCGAGAAATCGTGAGGCGAGGGACGTCTTGATTGAAAAGATTGATCTGACGGATAACCCAGCGGATCCATTCACAAAGGGCTGCCGTAAAAATTCTCTGAAGTGCGTTCGAGGACTTGGATTGCGCTTGATGGCACCCACTTAGAAAACTTTTGTATAAGTGGGAGAAGCAAAGTGATGGTTTTGTTTGTAATAGCTAGTAGAGACACATTGTATACTAAAGTTTGCTTTAGTATAAGTGGGAGATTGTTGGTTGTATCTTTGAAGCGGTTTTGGTTGAGCTTGTATACAATGTTTCTATTACCACTATTACAATCTCTATCTGAATTGATTACTTGATTGCATATATCGTGTCCCTTATCTCATATATAAGTTAGATCATACGATTGTGTAGAAGATCACGAAGTACGTATGATTGGTCGAGCTTAATGAGATATAAAAGAATCCTGGCGAGACAACTTGAGGGCGAGTTGTCGGTATAGGCTCTTTGTATAGATAAGAAGTGAATTGACTTGGTTGCTTGTCTATCTTTGTGCGTCTACGGCGTATTGATGGATCACGGTGTGATGAGTTCTTCTATTTGACCATCGTGAAGAACCCAGATCTCGGTGACTTCACGATGATCTAAACCTCGATAAGGTATTAGGTGAGTATAAGTTCTTGACCATCACTTAGACTTGTTATGGGTGAGGTTATATGTTCTAACGAATTGTCACGTGATTTCTTAACCAAGAGATTAGGTGTGACTTAGGACTTTCTTATAAAGGTTAGGACTAATGATGATGTAAGAAATTGATTAAGTTGGGATGACCATAACTATGGAGATCAATTAAGGAATATTGTCAATTGGTATAAATAGGTTCCATAGAATCAAATGAACACAAGAACTAACGAAATAAAATGATCAACAACAATCAATCTTTTCATGGAAGAGTTTTCTTTTCACAAAGACAACAATTCGTAACCATTTCTCAAGTCGAGTATAGCAGAGAAGGGTAGTTGAGTTACATGTGTGAAGACATATAACTCCGGGCAACAAAGTATAATTATTTACATAAGGTTCATACTTGTCAGTAAGGCTACAAAATGGACAAAGGTTTTCCAAGAAAACTTTTATCAAAGTAAACTAAATAATTTCCACTTGACAATTCTCATGAATCATATCTTCCATTAAACCAAGTAGACCTCAATAGATAAGGATGTAACGAGTTTGATTTCACTTTAATTCTGAGATCAAAATGACCATTCGACCAGCGATATCATCAACCATAATATAATAAGGAGTTAAACTCCATTATCACCAACATTGACATAGAGTAATTTGATTATAAAGTTAATCACAACATAACACATTCTGACGAAAACCACGGTGTTCCTTTCCAACTCCATCTCCGAAATCGAGCTCGACTGCGTGTTTAGAAATACATGCGGTGCGTGAGTACATAAGCACTCGGTGGACACATGCAGAAAACAGTTAAAATTTGCTCTTAGAGCTATAAGATTGACTTGCCATCACATTCACGATACGGGGTTTTAGTGAAAACACATGCATGCTTTTAAAAGTAACCACTTACTTGCTTTCATTTTCACAAATTTAAAACAAATGCATATGCATGATCTTTGTCTGTGACGTTTTCTCTTCCCGTATCCACGGATTACGTCTATGTGTTGAGAAGTAGGCCTCCTTCTCAAACACGCTATGACCAAGGTCGCTATCCGGCGTCGGTAAATTCTTCGTTCATTCTTTCTTTCTTTTCTTTCTTTCTCTTTCGGTGGACGAGCGATGCATCATGCTCGTGCTCAAACATTTAGCAAGTCGATGAATTTAGAATTCATCTGATATACATAATGAAACAATATAAATTAACACGTGCTATTATTTGGTTAAGCCAACATTGTTCCTAGTCGGTAAGCTTTATAAGTCCTCATGTTTCTCCTTCCTCTTCCTTATGCTTGTCTTTCCACTTTCTCGATGTACCTTTAATTATTTGATAACATTAGCATACATATCTGATATTTCTTATTTATCTAACTAAAATTTCTCTTTCTTTTCCTTTTCATTTCTTAGGTTACTGTTTAGACAATTTTGCCTAAACTATTTACTATTAAAATTTTAAGTCTTTTGGTCATCATTATCCCTTATCTGAACATTATATTCTTTTCTTAAGTTGTTCGAGCATAGTATTTTCAATTAATCGCCTCGTTAAACTTTTCACATAATTAGGTTGTAGGCACTTTTCTTTGCTAATATTAATATTTTTCTTACTATTAGTATACTTTTAAGTATATCAATTATTTTTTTATCACTTATCAACCTATAATTTATTTTCTTTGTCATCAACTTTTCTTTTCAACTTAATATATTTATAAAATTCAACTTTTCATATTTTTAATTCTAACATCCTCTATTAAGCTTCATTAGTCCTTATTTACATACTATATTCACAAATCATAAGATTTATAAAGAATAACATTAGAAATAAATTTCCCTTTTCCTAAAATTTTGAAATTTATACCATTAAATGTACAAATGATAATTTCTCAAAATTTCTTTCCAATTTCTCAATTTAATATCATGTGTAAGCAACCATCAATATTAACATCATATATTAACTCTAATCTATATTTAGCAATTAAGCACCTAAACTAAAATTTTTCAATTTCAACATATTAACTTAGAAAATTCTAATAAATTCATATAATACTCAAAGAATCATATTAAACTCATATATTAAGTTAAATGAAGAAAATAAAATCAATACATCATTTCCCCTTTTTTTCCAAAATTTCGAACATGTATATATATATTCTAAAATTTATTTTTGCTATCTTTTCTTCCCATTTATTAAGCTAAGCATGCTTTAAACATATAATCACAACTTATTTTTAACATAACATCAATAATTCCTTACTTTGACCTAAGCACATAAAATAGGGTTTTCCAAATTCAACCTAATTCCTACAACTATACCACCATCAATTCATCAATTCCATACTAAATCATCAATTCTTAATTAAAATATCAATATTCATTCATAACTTTCACAAAACCCATTAAAATTCTACAACTAACATGCTCAAAATTTCATAAATATATAACAAAATTCATGCTTAAAGATTGAAAAGAGATTAGAATAATACCTTATTTAATCTTGGGATCAAGCTTAGAAATGAAAATTTGAAAGATTATAACTTAGAAAATTTTAAAACTTAGTGTGTGTATTGTGTGTGCAAGTGAGCTTTAGGAGAATTTTAGGAATTGTTTTCATAAAATGCCTAATAGTGTAGTTAGGTTGTATTTATAGCAAAATTTTATTTTAATTTCAATTTTATTAAATACTTGATTATTCACTCTTTGCATTTACTACATATACTTGCTCACAGTATATTTAATACACATGTTAGTCACTAGTTTTCTAGAATGTGCATATATATATATATATATATATATATATATATATATATTTATGTAATATTAATAATGTAGTATGTATATTTACTTCTATTTTGTAATATTCCAAAGAAACGAATATACGATTATGGTTTTCTAAACCCGTAATTAGGGTTTTTGCCGTATATTATCTTTTTACGACATCGAATCTTGTGATTTCGACACGATATCGTTATGACGAATTCCTTTCATAATTCACTAAGGATTGTGAATTAAAGGATTGAATTATTACGAAATGATTCGTCAATATATTTTAACGTCAAACGCGTATCGAACGTCGACTTTTCATGAAATTTTACGGCGGTGAAGCTTAGAATTAATTTCTATCTTAATCCTTTATTAAAGGAATATATTTATTTAGTAAGTATGAACTTCTGCGACCATTTTGAGATGAGTCGATTTTGAGCGTTTTGAGGCGTTTTGAGCGTCGGCGTCTGAGACGTTTTGTAAATTGAGTTTAATGCTCAGGAAATTATAATAATTAATTTCCTATTAATATTTTATATAATTTCAGTATTATTAATTATTAAAAGTCGAATTTTCAGTTATTGAATTCGATAATTTGAGATTGAAAGTTTTAAAAACCCTAAGTTTATAAACTTTGGTTTTTCACATGAAATGACACTATTAAATTATCATATGGTATCTAAACTTCATAATATGATATATATGAGTGTTATTAAGCTATGAAATCAGTTTTTAGATTATTAAAAATCGAAAACAGATTTTTATAAATTTCGAAATCTAATTTTCGAAATTAGGGTTTCTTATGCATTGATTAAAGCTATAATTTTATCCTATGATATTATTTAATAGCCAAATCATATATTATGATATATATGTGTATAATTGGGACGAAAATGGCATGAGTATCAATAATAGGTGTAAATTGTATTTTATTCCTATTTTTCCATTTTATTATCGGTAAAATCGATTATGTGCTATATGTTGGATTTAATTATTTTAATGACATGTATTATATATCTATGACCTATACTATGATTAATACATTGTATTGGGATAGAATAAAAATAAAATCAGCCCTAAACACCCCTACATGCGCCGATTCTACCCTTCCCCATGCACAATGATGTACACCTTTTTCTACCCAATACATGGACACCCTTTTGAACCTAGCTCAATGATAACTACACTCTCATCATTTCCTGCATTTATCCTATTGGTGAGGTGTGTGAGAGTGTGACCGAGTGAGAGAGAGGGAGAGATATACATGGGAAAACCTCGCCTTCCATTCATTCTACTTCTCCCACGTTTTGAACACACCAAAACACTCCACCTCTCTCTAAAATGCGGAACAGCCGAACACCCTCTCCATTCCGTAAATTTTCGAGAGCTCTCTCTCTTTCTACCATTCTTCTTCCCATTTCTTCTTCCAAACATTTATACTATATTGTTCTTGTTAATCCTACATCATTCCAAGGTAAATAGAGGCCTTAAGTCACGATTTTTCACCCCATTTATTCGAAAATTTTCAACATGTTCTTATATATGTGTGTTTATTTGAAGCATGTTATATATGTATATGTATGTTTTAAATGTTCTTGAGCATGAGATACATGGTTCTTGATGATTTATTTTCAAATATATGAAGATATATGTTAGAATAAGCATATGGTATTGTTCATTTGATTTTGAATGGATCTAGCATGCTTATATCATTTTCAACCATAGAACATGTACAAAATGATTTTCAAGATATTAAAAATGCATAGGTGATGACCGATTATTTCTTGAACATTTGATGATGAAATATTGATGTATGTTATGTTTTAAACCTATGGTATGTTAATTAAAATTTTGGAAAACCCTAGCCTAAACTTTCATTAATACCGTGAGCTTCTCAAGTGTGTACCATGGTGTATAAATTTTATTTTAAGCTTGTGATGACATATATATGCTTTAATGTATTGATAATATGATATATGTTTTAATTAGAATTTTTGAAAATCATTTGCTAATTATTTCAAGAGGGCCGAGAGCATATGGTATGTATAGGTTAATGTATGATTTTATTTTTGAACATGTAATGGTGTTTTAATGCTTTAGTATATTATTTATGCATTGTGTAAATTAATTAGAATTTTTGGAAATCAATTAACTATTTAAATCAAATAAACCGAAAGCTTGCAAGCTTATATGGTGATGATTTAATTAGTTCTTGATGATTATATGATGTTATATTAATATACTATAGTGTATAAACATAGTATATAATTGTTGGAATTTTTGAAAACCAAATGCTAAAATAAATCGAAAAAGCCGAGGGCTTGCAAAGCTCATATGGTGACGATTTAAATTATTTTGGTTGATGTTATAATGTTACAATGTTATAATATAATGTTTATTGATGTTGGAATTTATTTAGAATTTTTAGAAATTGTTTGCTATTTATTTGGTAATTATCCTATTAATCTAGTGAATATTGTCACATATTGTGAAATAAATAGTTATGAATAACTATGGGTTATATAAATATTATATACTGATGTTGGGATGTTATTATGAGTATATATCAATTTTGGGAATTTTTGGATGATTATTCCCTATTATTGTGAATTACCGTGAATATATACATATATATATATATATAAATAAATAGAAAACAGTGTTATATGAATTTCATAAATTCATATTCTGGACCATAGTGTATAATAATACACTATATTAATTTAGAAAAATTTTCAAAAGTCATTTAGTATTTTATTCTAATTATCGAAAATTTCGATAATATAAAAGGATTTTAAAATCCTTTTTAAAACAGTTTATTTATGAAAATTTACTAAAATAATATTCTGGACAGTTTTAAATTTTACAAAATTTTATAAACATAGATTGCTATGTTTGAAACGAGCGTTCATTTTATAACGTTTAAAAACCCAAAATCTGCTTTTTAATTATAAAAGGGTTATTAAAAATCTTGAAAATAATTATAAGTCCTTGATTTACAAGATAAATCGAGCAATAGGACTTTACGTTTTCAAATCGATCAAATTCGATTTATAAAACAAAATAGTAAGAAGTTACTATTATTGAAGGTCAAAATCGTTGACTTTGTTGATCAATGTTGACTTCGTTGACTTTCAAGTCAAGCGTGCGATTATACATTTATAAATCGTCGATGCAGCGTAAGAGATACTAATTGAGTATGATACCCATTAGTAAGAAAGGATTTCACAAATGAAATCCATATATCAAAACGCTTATCGTTGAAAGCATCTCGAAGAGCGAGAACAAGTCAATCATACACGTGTTAGAAACGTATTGAATTCACTAAGGAATTCAGTCTACATCGATGTGAAATATCGAAGTTTATCTTAGTTTTCAAAAGTCTCGAAAGACTTGAGCGACGTACTAAAACCTCGCTTTTTAAGTAAAGGTGTGGGCCTTGACGCAAGAACGGGACTTTGACGAACGAACGAACCTAGGACTTTTACAACAAACCATAGTCCAGGTGGGCTTTTCCTTTCTTACTTCAAAATGTGGGCCTTTTCTTACCCCACTAAAACGTGACTTTACTGCTATTTCAAATGAGTTTATTCTGACCTTATCCTACAACTGTTATCAAATGTTTCTTGCATTACACGCCAAAATATTTCGTTTTGTGTATGGATCCTATCTGTTATGCCGGGTAGAGTGTGGAGATAGTTGGAACTATTATATCAATTGTTGTGGTAGCGTGACCTTTTTAATGTCGGGTCTGTCTTGGGATGATAAATGCCAGCTAGGATTGGCGTGAAGGTTGGAACTATCTGTTGTGTTATAACATATGCTTGCGGTGATTTGTGTCTTTGTGACGGATTACGGCCGGTCACGGCGTCGTAGATGGGAGGCCTCCTCCGGCGTTTATTTAATTATTTATTATTATGTATTGTGACTATGAGATACGGACCATACACACCAAGAAAATGCTCGGCGAGCTATGTTTCTGAACTAAAATGATTTGGTAAGCACAAGGCATTTTAACTAAAACCACTGTGACTTACTCGACATTGGCGGCAGTAATCCAATCTATCAAATGTTTTCGGCATGAGTCCACTAAGTGCAATTTCTTGTACTTAGCCCCGCATGTTTGTTTTAAATGTGCGGGTTGAGCTCGATGGTGATGATGGGGAAAGTGTTGAGGTCCAAAGTCCTCGACCGGTTTAATTGAATTTGTGGTTTATACCTTGAATGCATATCGTCATATATGTATTCACACACTTTCATTCTACATTCGAACTTCCTTATTTACGCTTTATGTTTTAAACTATTGAGGCTCATCGGATCGGGCGAGTTTTGGGGTCCGATGGCTAAACCTTTTCAAAACAATATAACATCATCTCGTATTCTGTTCAAACATGTTAGCTTATTTTCACGCACCTCTATTTTATTCATGTAACCCCTGGAGTACTACTCCTAGTACTAGTCGCCCTCCAATCCGGGTTGGTCCGGAATGGGGTCGTGACAGAAGTGGTATCAGAGCTTTTGCTCTTTGAAAACCCAAATTCTTTTTATTCTAAGTCTAGATCGAGTCACTGGACTTCTAGTAACTCACTGACTCCCCTCAACACTCCATCACATCGAGCTCAACCGGGAAAGAGGTAACTGCATTCCTTTCTCAAACTCATGAAATGGAAATTTTTACATGATTGAACAATTGGATGGACTTTTGAAGGATTTAAGTATTATGAAAATTTTTATGATAAAAATGAAAGTTGAGCAAGAAATTTTCTCCAAAATACTTTTAGTTGAACTAATGCAATACTCAAGTATTGATATGAAAGTACATGGTGGTACTAGTTGAATGATCAACATGGGATGAATGAATCCATTTTTGATATGCATATAAGTTGATTAGGATTGCTATGTTGAAATCGTATTTCCAAAAATTTTCAATTGAAACATCTTTCCAACTTTCAAAAATTTTATTTACGATGAACGATATGTTATCCTAAGACGAACTTAGACTCTAAGGAGCATGTTCACGTATCGTGAAAGAACATAGAAATGTGAACTTCTCTTCCATATGCGAACGAAAGAACGATAGGAAGATTGAAAGTAACAATACCCTTGAGCACGAACGACGGAAGACGAGCGAGAAGGATGGACGAGGACAACCTCAACCTTTAAGCTGAATGACGTCGGCACTCCATCACTACGTCGACACGAGTGAGCATCAACACCAAATGGACGCCACTTACGGCTTCAGAATGGTCAGCCTCGACATAAAGACCTGAAGATGGTAGACGTAATACGTCGACATACGCCTCAATTTGCAATTTGGCACGATCGCGCAAATTTCCTGCACTGCGCAGTAGATTTGTTTTAGCTAGATCTCTCTCGTTAGGACTCCGATTTACGCATGGTTTTCACCTACGTACTCCTAACGCACTGATCTTCATTTGTTATGAAGAACAGAATCCTTAATTCTGCCTTCAGAATACGATAGAGTCCGTTGAACTCTAGTTAGAGTGTTTGATATAGAATAAGGATCTCATAGCTTATATTAAGATGTTGTTGGCTTATGTATACGTTTGGGTAAGACTAAGAAGGTAAGTTGTGGTGAGTATTGTGCAGTATGATGTTGCCTACCTTATAGACTTGCTTGACCTTGTCTAGTTGCTTCACGTTACGTTTAAGATATCCTTGCCTGCTTATTCGATGACGATAGTTGACTTATGTTAGTTTTATTAAGTGACGGATGGAGGAATGAGATATCTCGCGAGGAGGAGGATTGGACCACACCCCACCCGGAGGAGGAGGTGAGTATATATCGCTCAGCTTGGATGTCTTGTTGGGAAGACTTGGGTGAGTTCTTGGCATATTATCTCCGTCTTTGGAGACGCCCGAGCTCACGGAGTGATCGATTATGACGGCATCCAGCGCCTTCTAGCGATACTCCCCGCACTGGATGGATATGCTCGAGAGATATCGGGGATTACATCTACCGGGCGATGGGCGATTCGACTTGGTGGGAGATCTTCTGTTCGTGAGTCACCGACTTACGTATATAGCATTTATGGGGCAGCACCGAGAGGACCCTACCTCCTCCCCGAGAGTATACTGGCGGGATGAGTCGCGAGTGGCTTTACAGAGGTCCCGGCAGATCGACCAGTGGTACCTCCGTGTCGATTCGACGAGGGCGGACTGCTCGCTTAGAGAGGCGGCGCCCGCAGCCTTGGGAGAGCCGTATTTCCACCCTTACTGCGGACACCCGTCGTCCACCAAGTACCACCTCCACCACCTATGGTCCCAGCCATACCACCGGTCGGGCACTTTCATCGGACAAGACGGATGAGAGTATCGATGCCTTCGGTATGACCCGACTCGAGTATGCTCTGATCCGATTCGCCACGACTACGAGCCTCGGCGAATCGACCACCGCTTTTAACCCCATGCGAGATATACCGATGGTGGAAAGCAATGGGCGGACCATCGAGGGGACTACCCGTATGGACATTTCCGACAAATAAGATGATTCGGAAGAGGAGGAAGACCACGAGGAAGACACGGAATAGGAAAGACCTCGTGAAGGCACTAGGCGGCGTTTTAATTAGAATTTGTTTTGTTATGTCTAGCGTGTGTGCTAGCTTTTCTCTTTTCTTTTGTTGCACCTTAGTTCTAAAACTCGAAATCTCTTTTTAGGCCGTATGGGCCGGGATTTATGTTTTCTGTTTACCCATGTTTTTGAACATCCCCGCCATGGCGAAGTTTTGGATATATATATATACACGACCCTAATAGGGCTTTTATGCAAGTTATGTTTGTTAAGAATATTATACTGCTTTTGGGATCGCTTTATGACAAGGCCAAAACAAAGTGAGTGGATGTGGTGTGAAAGAATAAATGCCTAACGTTTACTTGTTTTCATAGCGACATGCCTCAGAAGGAATCGGAGCAGAACCCGGAGGTCGAGGGCGGGGAAGGCCAAGAGGAAGGGTAGAGTCCCGAACAAGAGCGGAAGACAATCCCCAACCACCACCTCCACCTCAACCCGATCGCGGGATCGAAGAAATGTTTTGAGACGTAACCTCCTGCCTTTAACGGGAAAGGCAACCCGGAAGAAGCCGAACAATGGGTCGGGCTATTGAGCGGATCTTTACCTTCTTAAGATGCACGGCACAAGAAAGGTACGTCGTGTGTTACTTTCCAACCGGTTGGACCACCGACTTCGGTGGGAGGCGGAAAGAAGACTTTCTGTGAGCAGTGGAGGAATTCTCGTGGGAGGATTTCAAAAGAGAGTATGAAAAGTATATCCCAAAAGTTATAGGGAAAAAGAGGCGAGAATTCTTCCCGCTAAAACAAGAAAAATTATCCGTAACCGACTACGATCGCACTTTCTGCGAGACGCCGAGATATCTTGGGATCTGGTGGACACCGACTTGAAAATGTCGGAAAAGTTCGAGCGGGGCTAAGAATGGAGATCGCATGTCTCTTGCCACCCATGGAGACTGTCCTACATGAAGCTCTCGCACGAGCTTTAGATATAAGCGACCATGACCGAAAATAAGTCGGTGACGTCTCGATCGCAAAGATAATCGGATAGAGGAAAAGGAAATGGGAACCCAACCGGGAATAACAACCGTGGGAACTTTGGGACACGAGTCACAAGGCGCCCGTGGCGAGGGGACGCGCCACAGGACAAGGTGGAAGAGAGCAGCTTATGCTCCACCAGCAAGGGGACCACATGAACAGTCGAGGACACCTCAATGCCCTCGATGCCATAGGACACACAAGGGTGTGTGCACGGCAAATGTGGTAAGCTGTTATAAATGCGGGGCAAACGGGCATTACGCCAACAATTGCCCGATGTCACGTTCGGATGGAAGGCCGAACCAACCGGGCAATGCTCAGCCATTGAGGGCTATACACTTCATCCCGGCCACCGCAGCGGTTCCAAATTTCAACCCCAAGAACTCCAAAGGCAAACACCCCAGCCTCAACAACAACAAATCCAACAGCCGCAACCATGGCAACTGCCACAGCAACAAATCCTGCAGCCACAGTGGCGCCCACCGCTAACAACAACAAAGAACAATAGAGGCGGCAGCCACCGCGCCAACGCCAGCAGCGGCAACAACAGGCCAGGCAACAACCGCCGAATCAGCCAGGACCAGCGCCCGTCACCTCGGTAAGCTCGGGCGAGCTACGCCACACAGGAGGCGAGCGAGCGAGAATCAAGGAAACTTGGCAGGTATGGGAGTTCTCCTCAACCTACCTGTTATAGTATTGTTCGACACGGTGCTTCGCATTCTTTTATTGCAAAATCATGCGTGAAATCTGGGCCTTAGGTGCGAAAAATCAAGCGAGGATATGAGAATCTCATCGCCTATAGGAGGAATTATGACCGTTACCCACTTTTGCTCGAACCTAGAGTTGACATTAGGATCACTTAAGGTTCTGGCTAATGATCTAAACATAATACCCATGGTCGATGTAGACATAATCCTAGGAATGGACTGGTTAGCTAAGAATCATTCCACGATTCTCTGTAAGGAAAGGAAAATTTCGTTTCACTTTCCGGGACAAGAAGCTACGCATTTCCATGGGATCAGCATGGGAAGAAGAGTGCCAATAGTGTCAGCACTACAAGCTAGGAGGATGATGAACCAAAAAGGATGTCTTGCATTCCTCGTTTATTTGAACGAAGGGATAAACCCAAGCACGGTAGAAGACATTGAAGTTGTCCAAGAGTTTTCGGACGTGTTTCGAAAATCTACCAGACTACCTCACGATGAGACACTAGAGTTTACCATCGACTTGGAGCCGGATCAGCCCCAAAGTCGGGCGCCTATAGGATGGCCCCAAAGGAGCTAGAAGAGTCAAGATCCAAATCCAAGAGCTTTTGGATCTAGGATTTATTAGGCCGAGTGTTTCACCTTGGGGAGCGCTGCTACATTTGTTAAGAAAAGGATGGTTCTTTGAGGATGTGCATCGATTATAGAGAACTAAATAAGATGACACTAAAGAATAAATACCCTTTACCCGAATTGATGACTGTTTGATCAATTGCGAGGCGGTGTATTCTCGAAAATTGATCTTAAGTCGATACCACCAGCTGAAAATACGGTCCGACGATGTGCCTAAGATCGCATTCCGAACCGGATCGGCCACTATGAGTTCATAGTTATGCCATTCGGATTAACCAATGCACCACCGTATTCATGGACCTCGTGAGCAGTATTTCATCCATTTACGGATAAATTCGTTTTGGTCTTCATAGATGATATCCTTATTTACTCGAAAAATGAAGAGGATCATAGGGAACATCTAAGAACGGTTCTGCAAACCTTGAGAAATGAAAGACTCTTTGCTAAGTTTAGCAAATGTGAGTTTTGGCTGAAGGAAGTTATGTTCCTTGGACACATCGTGTCTGCTGAAGGCATAAAAGTAGATCCAGCCAAGGTAGAGGCCGTGCAGGAATGGAAATCACCAAAAACGCAGCACGAAATTAGAAGCTTCCTAGGATTAGCTGGCTACTATAGGAGATTCATCGAAGGATTCTCCAAGATTGCAAGGCCAATAACCCAGCTACTCCGGAAAGGAATCAAGTTCGTTTGGACTGATGAGTGCGAGACGAGTTTCCAAATACTCAAAGAAAAATTGACCAAAGTGCACGGTTCTAGCGGTCCCGAGCGGACAAGGTGCGTGGTCTATCTGAACGCATCTAAGACTGGGCTGGGTTGTGTTTTGATGCAAGAAGGAAAGGTGATAGCTTATGCATCCCGACAACTCAGACCCCACGAGCTGAACTACCCAACCCACGATTTGGAATTAGCAGCTGTAGTTCATGCACTGAAAATTTGGAGACACCATCTCTATGGTGTGAGATGTGAGATCTTCACGGATCATAAAAGTTTGAAGTATTTCTTCGAACAAAGAGATCTGAATATGAGACAAAGAAGATGGCTTGAACTGGTAAAAGATTACGACTGTGGTATTAACTATCACCCGGGCAAGGCAAATGTAGTAGCTGACGCCTTGAGTCGTAAGAGCCATACCAAGTTAGGATGCCTCTTTGTACATGAGGAAAAACTCGTTGAAGAGTTTGGCAGGATGAAGATTGAACTGGTTGAACCACCCAGGACAGTTGTGAGCTGTATCGCTACACTCACGCTGAAATCTGATCTAAGAAAAAGAATTGTCGAGAGACAAAGGATTGAGGAAAAGTTGGAAAAGATCCGAGAAAGACTAAGGTCTGAAGGATTCAAGAATTTCCAAGAGGCGCCGGATAACGCCTTATTGTTTGAAGGTAGGATATGCGTTCCTGATAACGCAGAACTTCAGAACGAAATCATGAGTGAGGCTCACGATACGCCCTACACCGCCCACCCAGGCAGTACTAAGATGTACCAGGATCTGAAGGAAAAATTTTGGTGGGAAGGCATGAAACGAGACATAGCTTCTTTCGTAGAACGATGTCTTGTTTGTCAACAAGTGAAGGCCCTACACCAACGACCCTACGGAAGTTACAACCATTAGAAATCCCGAATGGAAGTGGGACGATATAACGATGGACTTCGTTACAAGCTTACCCAAATCGAGAAGATAAACACGACCATATGGGTAATTGTGGATAGAGCTTACCAAAAGTGCTCACTTTCTACCTATTCAAAGCACTTATGGCTCGATAAGTTGGCCCACCATGCGTTAAGGAAATTATGCGACTACATGGGTGCCAAATCTATTACCTCGATCGAGACTCCAAGTTCACATCCAGTTTTGGATTAGCTTGCGAGAGAATCGGGTACAAGATTAAATTTTAGTACAGCCTTTCCACCCACAAACCGATGGACAATCGGAAAGAACGATCAAACGCTTGAAGATATGCTTAGAACCGTAGTATTGGATCGAGGTACAAAATGGGAAGATATTTTACCTCGATTGAATTTGCTTACAACAACAACTATCAAGCGACGATAGGCATGGCCCCACACGAGCCACAATGGCAAGAAGTGTAGATCACCACTTTATTGGGATGAAGTCGGTGAGAGAAAAGTCATAGGGCCTGATGCGGTGGCGAGATGATCAAATCGTTCGACAAATTAGAATGAGGATAAAAGAGGCTCGGATGACAGAAATCTTCCGATACGCTGTAGATCCGAACTACAATTTGAGGATGGAGACAAAGTCTTTCTTAAGGTCTCTCCATCAAAGGATTGTCGGGTTCGGCCCGAAGGGAAGCTTAGACCCGCTTTATAGGACCATATGAGATCTAGAGAGGATAGGTCCGATTGCTTATAGGTTGGCTCTTCCGCCAAACCTAGGTAATGTCCATAATGTTTTCACGTCTCACAATTACGAAAATCGTTCACGACCCAAAGCACGTGATTCATCAAGACGACGTGATCCTCGAGCGGACATGAGCTATAAGGAAGAACCCGCGGCCATACTTGACCACAAAGTTCGGCAACTACGAGCAAGTCGATTCCGTTAGTCAGTCTTTGTGGAGACACCACTGACGGGGAAGAAGCCACGTGGGAGCTTGAAGAAGCAATGAGAGAAAATACCCGGTCTATTTTTCTAAAGGTATACAAATTTCGGACGAAATTTTTCGTGAGGGTGGAATGTAATATTCGAAAGAAACGAATATCGATTACGGTTTTCTAAACCCGTAATTAGGGTTTTACCGATATTATCTTTTTACGACATCGAATCTTGTGATTTCGACACGATATCGTTATGACGAATTCCTTTCATAATTCACTAAGGATTGTGAATTAAAGGATTGAATTATTACGAAATGATTCGTCAATATATTTTAACGTCAAACGCGTATCGAACGTCAGCTTTTCATGAAATTTTCTGAGCAGTGAAGCTTAGAATTAATTTCTATCTTAATCCCTTTATTAAAAGGAATATATTTATTTAGTAAGTATGAACTTACTGCGACCATTTTGAGATGAGTCGATTTTGAACGTTTTGAGACGTTTTGAGCGTCGGCGTCTGAGACGTTTGTAAATTGAGTTTAATGCTCAGGAAATTATAATAATTAATTTCCTATTAATATTTTATATAATTTCAGTATTATTAATTATTAAAAGTCGAATTTTCAGTTATTGAATTCGATAATTTGAGATTGAAAGTTTTAAAAACCCTAAGTTTATAAACTTTGGTTTTTCACATGAAATGACACTATTAAATTATCATATGGTATCTAAACTTCATAATATGATATATATGAGTGTTATTAAGCTATGAAATCAGTTTTAGATTATTAAAATCGAAAATGATTTTTATAAATTTCAAATCTAATTTTCAAATTAGGGTTTCTTATGCATTGATTAAAGCTATAATTTTATCCTATGATATTATTTAATAGCCAAATCATATATTATGATATATATGTGTATAATTGGGACGAAAATGGCATGAGTATCAATAATAGGTGTAAATTGTATTTTATTCCTATTTTTCCATTTTATTATCGGTAAAATCGATTATGTGCTATATGTTGGATTTAATTATTTTAATGACATGTATTATATATCTATGACCTATACTATGATTAATACATTGTATTGGGATAGAATAAAAATAAAATCAGCCCTAAACACCCCTACATGCGCCGATTCTACCCTTCCCCATGCACAATGATGTACACCTTTTTTCTACCCAATACATGGACACCCTTTTGAACCTAGCTCAATGATAACTACACTCTCATCATTTCCTGCATTTATCCTATTGGTGAGGTGTGTGAGAGTGTGACCGAGTGAGAGAGAGGGAGAGATATACATGGGAAAACCTCACCTTCATCCATTCATTCTACTTCTCCCACATTTTTGAACACACCAAAAACACTCCACCCTCTCTCTAAAATCTGGAACAGCCGAACACCCTCTCCATTCCAGAAATTTTCGAGAGCTTCTCCTCTCTTTTCTACCATTCTTCTTCCCATTTCTTCTTCCAAACATTTATACTATATTGTTCTTGTTAATCCTACATCATTCCAAGGTAAATAGAGGCCTTAAGTCACGATTTTTCACCCCATTTATTCTGAAAATTTTCGAACATGTTCTTATATATGTGTGTTTATTTCGAAGCATGTTATATATGTATATGTATGTTTTAAATGTTCTTGAGCATGAGATACATGGTTCTTGATGATTTATTTTCAAATATATGAAGATATATGTTAGAATAAGCATATGGTATTGTTCATTTGATTTTTGAATGGATCTAGCATGCTTATATCATTTTCGAACCATAGAACATGTACAAAATGATTTTTCAAGATATTAAAAATGCATAGGTGATGACCGATTATTTCTTGAACATTTTGATGATGAAATATTGATGTATGTTATGTTTTAAACCTATGGTATGTTAATTAAAATTTTTGGAAAACCCTAGCCTAAACTTTCATTAATACCGTGAGCTTCTCAAGTGTGTACCATGGTGTATAAATTTTATTTTAAGCTTGTGATGACATATATATGCTTTAATGTATTGATAATATGATATATGTTTTAATTAGAATTTTTGAAAATCATTTGCTAATTATTTCAAGAGGGCCGAGAGCATATGGTATGTATAGGTTAATGTATGATTTTATTTTTGAACATGTAATGGTGTTTTAATGCTTTAGTATATTATTTATGCATTGTGTAAATTAATTAGAATTTTTGGAAATCAATTAACTATTTAAATCAAATAAACCGAAAGCTTGCAAGCTTATATGGTGATGATTTAATTAGTTCTTGATGATTATATGATGTTATATTAATATACTATAGTGTATAAACATAGTATATAATTGTTGGAATTTTTGAAAACCAAATGCTAAAATAAATCGAAAAAGCCGAGGGCTTGCAAAGCTCATATGGTGACGATTTAAATTATTTTGGTTGATGTTATAATGTTACAATGTTATAATATAATGTTTATTGATGTTGGAATTTATTTAGAATTTTTAGAAATTGTTTGCTATTTATTTGGTAATTATCCTATTAATACCGTGAATATTGTCACATATTGTGAAATAAATAGTTATGAATAACTATGGGTTATATAAATATTATATACTGATGTTGGGATGTTATTATGAGTATATATCAATTTTGGGAATTTTTGGATGATTATTCCCTATTATTGTGAATTACCGTGAATATATACATATATATATATATATAAATAAATAGAAAACAGTGTTATATGAATTTCATAAATTCATATTCTGGACCATAGTGTATAATAATACACTATATTAATTTAGAAAAATTTTCAAAAGTCATTTAGTATTTTATTCTAATTATCAAAAATTTCGATAATATAAAAGGATTTTAAAATCCTTTTTAAAACAGTTTATTTATGAAAATTTACTAAAATAATATTCTGGACAGTTTTTAAATTTTACAAAATTTTATAAACATAGATTGCTATGTTTGAAACGAACGTTCATTTTATAACGTTTTAAAAACCCAAAATACGCTTTTTAATTATAAAAAGGGTTATTAAAAATGCGAAAATAATTATAAGTCCTTGATTTACAAGATAAATCGAGCAATAGGACTTTACGTTTTCAAATCGATCAAATTCGATTTATAAAACAAAATAGTAAGAAGTTACTATTATTGAAGGTCAAAATCGTTGACTTTGTTGATCAATGTTGACTTCGTTGACTTTCAAGTCAAACGTACGATTATACATTTATAAATACGTCAGTACGCGTAAGAGATACTAATTGAGTATGATACCCATTAGTAAGAAAGGATTTCACAAATGAAATCCATATATCGAAAAACGTACTTATACGTTGAAAGCATCTCGAAGAACGAGAACAAGTCAATCATACACGTGTTAGAAACGTATTGAATTCACTAAGGAATTCAGTCTACATCGATGTGAAATATCGAAGTTTATCTTAGTTTTCAAAAGTCTCGAAAGACTTGAGCGACGTACTAAAACCTCGCTTTTTCGTAAAGGTGTGGACGCAAACGCAGCAACGGGACTTTGACGAACGAACGAACCTAGGACTTTTACAACAAACCATAGTCCAGGTGGGCTTTTCCTTTCTTACTTCAAAATGTGGGCCTTTTCTTACCCCACTAAAACGTGACTTTACTGCTATTTCAAATGAGTTTATTTACAGCACTTATCCTACAACTGTTATCAAATGTTTCTTGCATTACACGCCAAAATATTTCGTTTGTGTATGGATCCTATCTGTTATGCCCGGTAGAAATTTGTGGAGATGGTTGGAACTATTATATCAATTGTTGTGGTAGCGTGAACCTTTTAATGTCGGGTCTGTCTTCGGATGATAAATGCCCAGCTAGGATTGGCGTGAAGGTTGGAACTATACGCTATGTTATAACATATGCTTGCAGTATTGTGTCTTTGTCAGACGGGATTACTGACGGTCACGGCGTCGTAGATGGGAGGCCTCCTCTCGACGTTTATTTAATTATTTATTATTATGTATTGTGACTATGAGATACGGACCATACACACCAAGAAAATGCTCGGCGAGCTATGTTTATGAACTAAAATGATTTGGTAAGCAAGCATTTTAACTAAAACCCTCGTGACTTACTCGACATTGGCAGCGTAATCCAAATCTATCAAATGTTTTCGGCATGAGTCCACTAAGTGCAATTTCTTGTACTTAGCCCTGCATGTTTGTTTTTAAATGTGCAGGTTGAGCTCTGATGGTGATGATGGGGAAAGTGTTGAGAGTCCAAAGGTGTCCTCGACCGGTTTAATTGAATTTGTGGTTTATACCTTGAATGCATATCGTCATATATGTATTCACACACTTTCCGCTGCTACATTCTGAACTTCCTTATTTACGCTTTATGTTTTTAAACTATTGAGGCTCATCGGATCAGGCCAAGTTTTGGGGTCCGATGGCCTAAACCTTTTCAAAAACAATATAACATCATCTCGTATTCGCTCAAACATGTTAGCTTATTTTCACGCACTCTATTTTATTCATGTAACCCCGAGTACTACTCCTAGTACTAGTCGCCCTCCAATCCGGGTTGGTCCGGAATGGGGTCGTGACAATTTTATGCTATTAATTACACATATATAACTTATGTTCTTAATTTTTTACTTTAAGACATATTATAATTATACATTCATATAATTACATTTACTATATAACATGAAAATATAATACTCAAATAGCAAGAATTTAAAATTTCCAACAATTATAGAATTTATTTGATCATTTAAGATCAAATAATCAACCATAACATTATTTTAAATTCTTAAACAAAATCTCTCATTCATAAGTTTATAGATAAATTGTTAATTATATTCTATTTTATTAAGAGTCATTATGTATTTTAAATCATAAACATCTCTATCTTCTTTTTGATTAAGGATCTGATACCTATTTAACCTTTAATTATTAAATAATTACTAATTAAAATTTGGGGTATTACATTCCTCCCTTAAAGAAATTTAGTCCCAAATTTAGTAGCTTAGATAAATAGTTCGGGATATTTACGCCTCATTTGTTCTTCTAGTTCTCGTGTCGCTCATCCGAGCCATGATCTTCCATTTGTACTTTAACTAAAGGAATAGATTTATTCCTTAGTTGTTGTTCTTTATGATCCGTGATACACTCGGTCTTTCCTCAGTAACTTAAATTTGGCTCAGAACTATTTCTTCTTGATGAGCGATGTGTTTAGGATCAAACACATATTTTCGTAATTGCGACACGTGGAATACGTTGTGTACATTGCCTAAGTTTGGTGGCAATGCAATCCGGTAAGCTACAGGTCCGATTCTTTCCAAAATCTCGTAGGGTCCTATGAATATTGGTTTCAATTTTCCTTTTATTCCAAATCGATGTACGCCTTTGGTTGGAGAAACTTTGAGGAAAACTTTGTCTCTAATTTCAAAATTGAGTTCTGTACGGCGAACATCTATGTACGACTTTTGGCGATCTTGAGCTTCTTGAATTCTTCTCTTTATTTGTCGAACAATTCCGATCATTTCTTCAATAGCTTCCGGTCCCAGTACTTTTCTTTCTCCGACTTCATCCCAATAAAGAGGCGATCTGCATTTCTTCCGTAGAGAGCTTCAGATGGCGCCATGTTAATTGTAGCTTGATAACTATTGTTATAAGTGAATTCTACTAGCGGTAAGCTTGTTCCCATTGTTCGCCTCGATCCAACACTACGGTTCGGAGCATATCCTCAAATGTTTGAATAGTTCTTTCCGCTTGTCCGTCCGTTTGAGGATGAAAAGCCGTACTAAAGTTTAAGTGTGTTCCCAATTCTTCTTAGAAGCTTGACCAAAATCGCGAGGTAAATTTGGGTTTCTATACGGTGATAGATCTGGTACTCCATGTGGCCGTATTATTTCGGGAACATATATTTGAGCTAATTTTCTAGCTCCATAGGTAACGAATTGGGATGAAATGAGCACATTTGGTGAGGCGATCCACAATCACCCATATAGCCGTGTTCCCACGCTGATCTTAGTAGACCGTTACAAAATCCATGGCGATGTGGTCCCATTTCCATTCAGAATTTCTACGGGTTGCAGCCTTCCCATTTGGTCGTTGATGTAATGCCTTGACTTGTTGACACACTAAACATCGCTCCACAAATAATGCTATCTCCTTCTTCATTCCGGTCCACATGAATTGTTGTTTAAGATCTTGATACATCTTCATGCTTCCAGGGTGCGATGTATAAAGCGAGTTATGAGCTTCACTCATAATTTCATCCTTTAGTTTCTGGTTATCAGGTATCACTATTCTGTTTCGGAACATAATTTCATTGTCCCGAGCCTCACAGTAATCTTGTAGTCCTTCTGTTCTGATCTTGGCTCGTGACCTTTCCAATTGTTCATCTTGTCGTTGAGCATTAACGATCCTCGCCCTTAAATCTGGTACAACCACTAAAGTTGATATGATACTTGCAATGGTATCGGGTGGAAGTACTATTTCTATCTTTAACTTCTCGAAATCTTTAATCAACTCTTGTTAGTGGGTGAGAATCATTCTAGTCGCCTCGACTTTTCGACTCAAAGCATTTGCAACTACGTTCGCTTTGCGGGGTGATATTTGATTTCACGGTCATAATCTTTGACGAGTTCAAGCCATCTTCTTTGACGATGTTCAAATCTTTTGTTCAAAGAAGTACTTTAAACTCTTATGATCTCGTGAAAATTTCACATTCGAGCCATATCGGATAGTGCCTCCAAATCTTCAATGCATGGACTCGCAGCTAATTCTAAGTCATCGTTGGATAGTTAAGTTTGTGCGGTCTCACCGTCGTGAAGCATAGCGATGACTTTTCCTTCCCTGCATAAGTACGCATCCTAGTCCGCTCCACGGACGATCAAGATAGAGGGTGAAATTTTGATCGGGTTCGCATGCAGCTAACACCGGTCTTTGTAGTTAATCGCTTAAGTTCTTGAAAACTTTCTTCGCATTCCTTGGTCCATCGAAATCTTACTCCCTTCCGGAGTAATTGAGTCATTGGTCTTGCGATTTTGGAAAAGCCTTCGATGAATCGTCGATAGTAGCCTGCCAATCCTAAGAAACTTCGAATTTCATTAGGTGTCGTAGGTGATCTCCATTCTTGTACCGCTTGCACTTTGGCAGGATCTACTTTGATTCCTTCAGCTGATACAATATGGCCAAGGAAATTTACCTCTCTAAGCCAAAATTCACATTTGCTAAATTTGGCATACAACTTTTCAGTTCTTTGAGTTTCTAATACAACTCTTAGGTGTCTCTCATGTTCTTGTTCGTCTCTTGAATAAACAAGAATGTCATCGACAAATACTAGGACAAATTTATCGAGATAATCGTGGAAAACGCGATTCAACAAATCCATGAACACAGCAGGAGCATTTGTTAGTCCAAAAGGCATCACTACAAACTCATAGTGACCGTATCGTGTTCGAAAAGCCGTCTTAGGAATATCTTCTGAACGAATTTTCAACTGATGATACCCTAATCTTAAATCAATCTTAGAGAAAATACTAGCTCCCCTTAGTTGATCAAATAGATCGTCTATCCGAGGCAACGGATATTTATTTTTCAAGGTGAGCTTATTCAATTCTCTATAATCGATACACATTCTTAGGGTACTATCCTTCTTTTCACGAACAAGACGGGCGCCCCATGGAGATACCTTTGGGTCGAATAAACCCTAAGTCCAAGAGTTCTTGAAGTTGGATTTTCAACTCTTGCAACTCTTTAGGAGCCATACGATAAGGTGCCTTTGAAATAGGTGCTGATCCGGGTTCTAGATCAATCGTAAATTCCAATTGTCTATCTTGAGGCAGTCCCGGTAACGTTTCAGGAAAAACATCTGGATATTCTTGGACTACTGGCACATTCTCAATTCTTCGTTCCTTCTTATCGTCAAGAGTTAAATATGCCAAGTAGGCGCAAGTTTCCTTATTCCTCAATAATTTCTCAGCACTTAATGCTGAGATTATGGGAATTCTTCTTTCTTTCATCTCAACACCGTACAAACAGGTGGGTTCTTTTCCTGGAGGATGGAACGAAATTTCTCGTCGTTCACATCAAATTACGGCATTATTTTCTGTTAACCAATCCATTCCTAAGATAATATCTACATCCCACATTGATATTACTTGTAAAGATCTTGCTTTCAATCTAAGAGTTCCCAACTCAAATTCTAAGTCGGAACATATGTGGGAAATTACTGTAGATTTACCTAAAGGAGTCATTACTTTCAGATCCTGGTTACTTCGCTCTATGTTTAGCTTAAACACATCTATACATATCGTAGAGATAAAAGAATGCGAAGCTCCCGTATCAAAGAGAATTACAATAGGAATGTCGTTTAACGTTCCCATACCTACCAAGTTTTCAGCATTCTGTTCTTGTCGCCTTGGATTTAAGACGAATGCCCTCTGATATTGGGGTTGAGTTTGTTGAGGCTGTGGTGGCACTATCATCTGGTATTGTGGCACTGCTGTTGATTGAGCTGGCTGTTCAAAGCTACCACCTATGGCCTTCATTTGTGGTATTTGTTTAGAGGATGACTTTCTTCCACTCTCCGGTAATCTTTGTCGGTTTGGGCAGTTATTGGCATAATGACCCATTTGACCACATCTGTAACATGTATTGGTACCCCATTTACAGGTTCCTGTATGAGCTTTGTTACATTTTGGGCACAAAGGTATCCTGGGAAGATTTGGAATTGGTGGCAATTGATTTTGGAAGGGCGGTCGGAAGGAACTTGAATTAGGATGGTTTGGTCGTTGCCAAGGTTTCTTATTTGGAAAGTCTCTTGTTTCCCATCTTCTTTTTCCCTTAAAACGTTGATTGTGAGGCATCAACTTTTGTGGGGTTTGGTTTTGGGATGGAATTGGGTTTGGTTCAGGAGCCATCTTTTCTGTCTGCATCTCTAATTCCATGTCTAAAGCTCTGTTCAGGGTTTCAGCATATGAAAGGACAGGTTGACTTGCCAAAATGATCCTTATTTCTTGACGTAACCCTGAGCGGAACAACTCAGCCATCTTCTCGCCGGTTTCCCACATGCAGACATAGCGTGATAGAGTGCAAATTCTATCATATTACGCCACGGTTTTCTTTCCTTGTTTTAGATTCATGAACTCGATTTCTTTTGTTTCTTATAACTCAGGAATGTATTTTGCGAACAATTCTTCCTTGAATTGTTCCGTGTAAATTTTCCAATCTTTACGGGTGAGAGTCTTTTGGCGTGATTCCCACCAAAAATCGGCCGGTCCTTTTAATTGAAAGGATATGCACAAAGGCATTCCTTATCAAGCATTCTAAGAATTTGAAGATTCTCTCCATCGCCCGAACCCGTTCCTCTCCTCGGCGGGTTTCGATTCCATGGAAGATGGTGGATTTTGTCGAAGAAATAATTCGTAAATTTTTCTAGTGTTTGGAGGAGGGTGAGTTCAGGGGTAGGTTGGGGTATGTTTTCACTGGCTTGTTCTTCAGTCACAGGGTTTCGATTTCGGTGTCTTGGTGGCATACTGCATTTTAAATTTATGAGAACAATATGGATGCGATCGGTATGTAAGATATTTATAAGCGAGTAAAGTGTCAGGTTTTTAGCAAGTAGAATTGTATGGAAACAAATTTGCATAATTATATAAACAATAGTGTAACAGCCCGCCTTTCCAAAGTACGGATTAACGAGACTGTTACTAATGACGGGGATTAACAACAGTAACAAACACTAATTATGGAACTACGAGATATATATATAATAGACAAATTCTCAGAAACTTCATATCATTTAATGTGACACATATATCGTACATACGAAACTGGATTATTTAGACTCTTGACTAAAGGGTTCAACTTGAAACATAACCTATATAACTCTGCAGCGGAAAGACATGTGATTACACATATGACGATATGTAATCAAGGCTATACTTATCAATGACGAAGGCTCCAAGCGCTCAACACTTCAACATCGACATCAATCGCTCAACTGCATATTTAAAACAAATATGCGGGGCTAAGTACAAGAATGCACTTAGTGGGCTCATGCCAAAACATTTTCTTTAATTACACCGCCTACAAGTAAGACCTGAGGGTTTTAGTTGAAAATGCTTTGTGCTTACTAAAACATTTTCTCATTTCTCAAAACGTCGCTCGGTGAGCATTTTCTCTTTGTATGATCCATATCACATTTCACATAATTGTTCATAACAGATCTCACGCGTAGAAGTAGGCCTCTTCTACAGACGCCGTGACCGTCGAAGATGTTGCTAACGGCTCACGATCACGTGGTCGAATTTCGCATCGACTAGGATCCGTGACCGCCGATGATGTTGCTAACGGCTCACGAATCCTGGCCGGTGTACGTTAATCTTAGCCACCAACTCCACATATAATATGACATCACATCAGGGATCGTCATACGTTGGTAGCGAACCAACAAATTTCAATTCATCATTCCAACCATCGCCACAAATAATAATATCATCATTCGACCATCACCACAAATAATATCATCATTCCAACCATCACCACAAATAATATCATCACATCGGATCAATCTGGCGGTATAATCCTTGGCTTGGGATCGATATCGATTTCTCATGGTTGGCTTGCCCAACAACTTGATAGGATCATACGTAAAACATAAACACTTTGGGCGGTAATCATCATTTCTTAACCGAAAGCTTGTAAATAAATACTTTGCATTTGGCAAAATAAATAAAGGGTTTTGAATAAAGCCCACAGCACGTAGCTTTTCGATAACGTTCCTTTCTAAGTTGAAGCTCAAGTCCACGTCCCACCTTAACGTAAGAACTATTTTAGATCGTTGATCACGTTCGAGAGAGCGAACATAGTCATAACGTTCTACGTGTCAAATAAGGCTAACGTCGGACTTAATTTGGCGTTTCCTAATCGATTGATGTCGATTATGAAATTTCTTAACATAAAAGGGTATTCTACCTTTTAGAATATAATGTGCGTTTTAATGTACTTACGTAATGTAAGTAGCATTGTTACTAAGCGTCTTCGTCACATTGATCACGTATTGTCGAATTGCGTGCCCGTTGACCTTGGTCGACGATTTTGGTCAACTATTTTGACTAAGTCACCCAAAAGTCAACAATTTTGACTTTGGTCAACGAAAAGTCAACATTTTGACTTTTCAATTATTATGAAATTCTTATCATTTTATGTGCAATTCTTGTTCCAAAAATTCTTATAAAATCATACTATGTCTAAAACATTATTTTAGATCATAATATGTAATTATACTTGATAAAATAAATTTATAACATTAATGCACATAATATAAAGTTTTCGTAATTCTGAATTAAATAAACTTAGATCTTGTCAAAAATTCTTATAAATTCACATGTTACTTATTTTATCATGTGATTAATAATATGTAATTACCTTAGTCAAATAAAATTTATACACCTTAGTATTATAACCTATAGTTTTCGTACTTCATAAATAACCCATCAAATGATTTTTAAAAATTCGATAAAATCATATCTCAATTAATCACCCTCAATTATGCTTACTACAACATAATTGTTATTTATTGTGACTTATTGAATAAAATTTACCTAAGTCACTTTCTAAATTTTCGACTTAGGTCGAAATAATATTTATAGATTTCGATAAATTTCCACAACCATATATTATGAATCTTCACACTTAATATGCTATTATAACACTTAAACATGAATTATATCACATCATCATAACATATGCTATAATTTTCGGTATTCATATAAATATAAGCTATAGTTTTCAAAAATTCTAAATACATTCATATAAGCATAATTAATACTATAGATTATGATTCCATGATCAAATCAACAATTAAAAATTAAAATCAACAACATATACTAACCCTAAGTTTTCGGTCCAAACTTTAAATTTAATAGCATGTTTAATTTCATGATATAATTAATCTACATGCTTAATAACATCATATAAACATAATATCTAAACATTTTAGCATATGATTCAAAATTTTCGAAAATCATATATATAAACTAAGATCATAACATAAATCCTAACGGACGAAATTCGAAAATTCTAGTACATAATCGAAGCTCGTAAAATTTCTAACCTTTTAATCGGTTTTGATTTTATTGTTGAAGGTTTATATGATCTAAGTTTGGAATGGGAATTGAAGAACTCTCTCCTTTCCTTCTCTCTATGTTTCGAAATTTAGAGGAGCAAAATGGGAGAATGGAGAGCTTAGGTTATATTTATAAGGTTAAACCACTTGTAGCATAATAATTACATAGAAAATATCTACTACAACTAGCCAAAATTTGTCAACATTTTCGGCACCTCCATAAGGTAAGAGACAAAAAATTTTAATTCTTATCATATACAACTCATCATATCTCTTATCCTTTAATTAAATACATTGCATGCTATTTTAATTAAAATCAACACATTGTAGGCTATTTGTGTGTGTGTCGCCAACTATGTATAGACTAGGATTAATTTTTGTTTTATCCTTATATTATATACTTTATTATGTTATATAATAATTTAATTATTATTTTATATCATAGTTATTATGAAATAGAAGAATTAATCACCTTTGTACACTAATGTACACTCTCGGCCAAGCTTAATGAAATAGGGAGAATTTTTATTATTTTTATATTATATACTATATTATTATCATATTATTAATATAGTATAAAGTTGCTTTAGAAAAGTCAAATATTTCAACTATACAAATGTCATTAATATAAGGTATGAAACTAAGAATTTTTCCACCATTTTTTTTCAACAATTTCGGCTCTTTCAATTAATGAGCATGGATTACTTGTTTTAATTGTCTACTATCACTACTTTACACTTGGTATATGATAGGATCCAACTCATATTTATTTATTAATTATAAGATAATAATATTACATAAAATCATGCTAAAATCCATAATTTTCGCCACTTATGTGCAAGTGTGCTCCCACACTTGTGCAAATTGTAATACACCTCATTTTTCCTTAATGACATCATAATAATATAATAATTATCATATATCATTAATTAGATAAAATTAAATATTAAATCATACTTAATATCTCACATTTTGAAATTTACCAAGGTAATTCAAATATTTTATTTTCTTGTATAAAATAGCTACTACTCATTTATGTGACATATTATATGTCTTAGATAATAATTTTAATCATAGAAAAGTATTTAAAATAATTTAGGTCTTAAAACCCTAATTTAAATACTTAGGGTTTTCAAACCCATAAATAAGGTACATTGCATTCTTTGAATTTTCTAGCATTATTTAATGATAAATAATGCTCTTATATAATAATATAATCATAGGAATTTGAATTTTATAATTCGAGATCATATGCTAAAGTTATCGCATTATCTCTAGCGTAGACGTTTGAAACGTCTCTAAATTCTCATAACTTAATTATCTCCAAAATGTTCAAAATAAAGTTTGTTACAACTTTATTTATTCCTATAATAATAGAATTTCGAAATTAAGCTTAATCGCTTAATAATCTTGTAAGGCGTGGCGTCGAATTTATTCAACGTTGAAAATTACGTTCGAAGGAATATTGAAAATTATATTCCTTAATTCACTAAGGCTCAGCGAATCTCATACAGAAATTATCCAATTATGCTTGGTCAAAGTCAAGAGTTGACTAATTAAGATTTTAATTATTGAATTAATAATGCTAATTATGTAATTAATTATCGTAATCTAGGATTAAAATTACGGGATATTACAAATAGGTTCAAAGTTAAGCAAGAAAACAACAAGCAACTTAACATAAATATTTACATATCATGGAAAATTGCCTCTAAGAGGACTTTTTACATTAGGAAAATTTTGCCTTGGCAGAGTAGGCATCGAAAATTCTTCTATCCAATCTAGGTTAACTTTATACGTGCATACTATTGACATAAATCCTACTTCATTACCTATTAACAAATGTACAACACTACTTGTTAATTTCCTTCTAACTTTTAATTCGTTCTTTATGCCATATCGTTTCCATTGTCAGGGCCCAATGCTTCATTCTCATCATCCATTCTTTCAACTTCTGTATGTGTGACGACCCGACTTTTCAATGAAGTACGGATCATATGGATCGTCACCGGTATGATAAAGCAGCGGAAATAAACATAGCTAATCAAGGCAATCAACCAATCAACTACTTAATAACACATAGGTTAAAAGGGATAAACCATCCAATACCAACTCAAGTCGTAGAAGGACTTGTCGAAAGGGGTTCAAGGTTCAACATAACCCAACCAGGCGAAATTTAAAGTGCGAGTACGACCTCCAATTTAATACTGAAATAAGCAATTATAATCAAAACATTTATAATATCAGAGTTAGGCAGCAAATAAACGTGTGGACATGCATATGACGATGCATGCCCAAGGTTCTAGAAACCTTTCTAATTAAGCATCAAAATAGTCGCTACTCGCACCACCGCACCCATCATCGATCCTTACTCAACCTCGCACATCAAAACGAAATGCGGGGCTAAGTACAAAAGTACTCGGTGGACTCGTTGCAAAACATTTTCTTTGTCAAAAGTTATTAACTGCCCACAATAGCGCATGAGGATTTTAGTTAAAAGACTCATGCCTATCAAACATTTTATCGTTTTCGAAAAGTGTTCGGCCGAACTATTTCTTTCACGTTGTTTCCATATCTGATCATTCATTCATTCATTCATTCGCGCACTATGGAGGTGGCCACCTACACATAGTCGCCGTGACCGGTCGAGGTAGCTAACCTTAACACACAGTCACACATGTACACAATCCGAGTTAGTCCTTAACTAAGTCAGATCCGATCGTTACCCTTTTTTAACGTTGGTGGACCAACACATTTACATACCATATGGGATATACCAATCTCAGATAGGATAACAACAAAACATAAACATTTGGCAGTCAATAACATTTCATGTGATAATATTTCATAAAGCTTTGTAAATCATGCTTTGAGTTATGCATAACATTTTCATTTCAAGAAAGCCCACCTGCTAATCCAAGCTAGTGGTTCTAAAAGCGAGTGTGATGTTCTTCCTCGCCGACTACGTACGATCAAACCCTTCATAAAAAAATAACGTTTCTTAGATTCTTATAATTTCTAAATTCATAATAAATTATTCCTTCATGATTTTGGTTGTTATCACCATTTATTACGATTAGCACGGACCGGAAGTTGTTTCGGCAGTAAATAGTGTTTTAAGACCGACCGGCAAGATGTTCAAAATTCTCATTCTTTGCATTCTCACATGTTTTCGTGTGAGGATTCTAAAATGAAACCGTTCGTGGAGATTCATTCTCGATCTTTCATTCTATGTTCAGTTACTCGTAAAACCCTAATCCTAGTGGGACTAGTTATCGCTTTTTGATTTCTTTAGTATTCGATCTCGAATCGATTCTAATTCGTTTCATTGGTTTCCTTAAACATAATTAAGGACTAACTACTACAAATAATTGGTCTAAGCATCACCAATTAAAGTTTTAAATTTTTCGGTTATTACATACCATCCCCTTAAAAAATTCGCCCAAATTTGCTAACCTTGGAAAAGATCCGGGTATTTCTATCATAGTTGATTCCAGCTCCCGGTAGCTTCCTCTTGTCCATGGTGTCTCCATAGAACTTTCACTAACGGTATCTTTTTGTTCCTTAGCCTTTGATACGTCGGTCCAAGATTTCCGTAGCGCAGTTCTACATAAATCATATTGTTATCGAGGAAAATATCAGTCGGCGGTATCACATGGCTGGGATCATGTATGTACTTCCTTAGTTGTGAAACGTGGAACACATTGTGCACGCTTCCAAAACTTGGCAAGAATGCAAGTCTCAGTTACCGGTCCTATTCTTTCCGAATTTCATAGGTCCTATGAAACGTGGTCGCAGCCTTCCCTTTTATTCCGAATCTCACGATCCCTTTAGATGGAGAAATTTTCAAGAAGACCTTGTCTCCTCTTCAAAATGTAGCTCGTGCGGCGCTTATCGCAGCGACTGACTTCTGCCCCTGGGCCTCCTTGATCCGTTGGCGGATCTCGCCGCACGATCTCAATCATTTCTCCCACATAGTCGTCCTAACACTCTCCTTTCTCCCACTTCATCCCAAAGAAAGTGGTGACCACATTTCCTTCCGTAAAGCGCTTAGACGGGCCATTCCAATAGTCGCTGTAGTCGTTATTGTGGCGAATTCCACAGTGGTAACACTTGTTCCCAACTTTCTCTCTATCGAGGACAACGGTCCTCAGCATGTCTTCCAACGTTTGAATGGTCCTCTCGGACCTTCCGTCCATCTGTGGGTGGAACGCGGTACTGAAATTTAGTCGAGTTCCCAGTTCCTTTTGTAAACTCATCCAAAATTTGGACGTAAATTTTGAATCTCTATCAGACGTGATAGTCTTTGGAACTCCATGTAGACGTATGATCTCTCGAACGTACAACTGTGCTAGTCTATCTGACCCATGTGTTATTGGAATGGGTAGGAAATGCGCGCTCTTGGTTAATCGATCAATGATGACCCAAATAGCGGTATTTCCTCTTTGTGATTTGGGTAGCCCGGTAACAAAGTCCATGGCTATATCATCCCATTTCCATTCCGGTATGTCTAGCGATTGTAAGGTTTCATACAGTCGTTGGTGGATTGCTTTCACTTGTTGGCACGTCAAATAACGTTCTACAAACGAAGCCACATCTCGCTTCATCCCATCCCACCAAAATTTCTCTTTGAGGTCTTGGTACATTTGGTCTGCGGGATGTCGCGTATAAGAAGTCTCATGGGCTTCCTTTAAGATTTCGCTCTGAAGCTCTTCGTCTTACAGTACACACACTCTCCCGTCATACAATAAAACGTTATCTGTTGTTTCTGTGAAATTCTTGTGTTTATTGTCCTTGATCTTAGCTCGTATTTCCTCTAGCTTTTTGTTCTTCCTCTGAGCTTCTAAGATTAGGACTCTTAAGTCTGGGATTGCAATCAATGTTGCAATACAACCCTCTATCGCCGAGACGGGTCTATGACTTCGATGTTCATCCTCCGAAATTCCTTCATAAGTATTTCCTCATGGTGAGGAGACATCCCAAACTAGGGTGGGATTTACGACTCAAGGCATCGGCTACAACATTAGCCTTGCAGGTGGTAATTGATACCACGATCGTAATCTTTCACTAGCTCTAACCATCTACGCCTCATGTTAAGATCTTTACGCTCAAAGAAATATTTCAAGCTCTTATGGTCGGTATAGATCTCACATCTAACTCCATAAATGTGATGCCTCCATATTTTTATGCATGTCGACCATTGCTAATTCCGGTCGTGCGTAGGATAGTTCAACTCATGTAGGCATAATTGCCTTGGCGTAAGCAATAACCTTACCTTCTTGCATTAGTACACAACCTAGTCCATTCTTTGAAGCATCCGTAGATTGTGTATTCTTTATCTCGCCTCGGCACGCTAGTACAGTGTTTGTCGTCGATAACTCCTTGATCTCTGAAACTAGCCTCACACTCGGCGGTCGGTGTATTTGATTCCTTTCCTCAACAAATGGGTCATGGGTGGGCTATCGTTGAGAATCCTTCGATAAATCTTCGATAGTAGCCGGCGGTCCTAAGAAACTCCGAATTTCATTCGGGTTCTTTGGTGACTCCCATTCTCAAACCAGATCGATCTTCGAGGGTCTACTTTGATTCCCGGCGGACACAATGTGACCCAAAATGTCACCGCTTAACCAAAACTCACACTTGCTAAACTTGGCGAAGAGTTGCTCTTGCCTCAACGCTTGTAGTACGCTCAAGTGCTCTTTGTGTTCTTGGTTATTCTTAGAGTATATTAGATATCGCCTATGAACACTAAGACTAATTTGTCTAAGTATGGGTGGAACACCCTGCTCATAATATCCATAAATACTTGCCGGGCATTTGTAAGTCCAAAGGGCATCACGATGAATTCAAATGACCATACCTTGTACGGAAAGCGCTTTAGGTACATCCCGGTCTAATCCTCAATTGGTGATATCCCGACTTTAGATCTATCTTTGAAAAGACTCGCCTCTTTAAGTTGATCAAACAGATCGTCAATTCGGGCGAGGATACTTATTCTTAAGAGTTATCTTGTTTAACTCTCGATAGTCTATGCACATCCTCGATGTACCATCCTTCTTTCCACGAAAGCGACAGTGTGCTCCCATGGAGACACACTGGGTCTAATGAATCCTAACTCCAAGAGTTCTTGCGGTTGGATCTTTAATTCCTCAAGCTCCTTTGGTGCCATCCGGTATGGAGCTTTTGACACCGCGTAACACGGTTCGAGGTCGATTGTGAACTCGATCCGTCGGTTTGGCGGTAATCCCGTAGTTTATCCGGAAAACATCGGATACTCCTTCACGATCGGGGCGTCTTCTATCCTCCTCTCATTCGATCTTCCTCCGGAGGTAGACGAGGTCGGCATGGTTCTCGGTCTTGTTCAAGAACGTCCTTGCTTGTAGTGCGGATATAATTGGAACTCTCCTCCCATGTCGATCCCGTGAAAGTCTCAGAGATTCCTCTCCGGTGTTGGAAAGAAATTTTCTTTCATTACACGGATGGTCGCACTATGTTCGGTTAACCAATCCATTCCTAGGATTATGTCCACATCCGTCATAGGTATGGCGTGAAGGTTATCTGCCATGACCTTAAGTGAGCCTAGTCCAAGTTCTAGGTTCGAGCATATGTGGGTTACCGTTTTATGCCTCCCATCGGAGAAGAAATTCTCATGATTTGTTCAGCGTTTAGGATCTAATCCAAGTTCTCTACGCATGCTTGAGAAATAAAAGAGTCGGGCGCCATGTCAAACAAGAGGATAACAGTGGTGGAGGAGATTCCCATACCCGCCAAGTTTCCTTGGTTCCTTAGCGGCTCTTGCGGAACTCCCTTTCCGGTTGAGCGCGTAGGCCTCGCTGTGACGGCCGTTGTTGCCGATAAAGTTATTGTGGTTGTTCGCCGCTGCTATTGTTGTTGTTGTTCTTTGTGTCGCTGCTTTGTTGGGGCTATCGGTCTTCGTCATCGCGGTTGTCGCCATTGTTGTCGTCATTGCCGCCGTGGTTGATATGGTCGCCGATTCACCGATAATCTTGAATCTGGGAGGTTGTTGATCGGTTGAGCTTGGATAGCCGGACCGGTTGGACTTGGTTGGGCACATTCGGACGGCCATTTCCTCCTCGGCGTGTCCTGTGATCCACAGGTAGTGGCCCTTCGCCACACTCAAGCATCCGTCATTCGTGAATGCGCATGCCTCCTTATGACTCCTATGGCACCGGGGCACATGGGGAGCTTCACGAATTTTTGGTTTCCCCCGCCAGATGCGGGTACCATGGGACGTCCATTCCCCTGCCCGTGCCCAGATGGCACGTTATTTCCTTATCATGGCCTCCTGTCGGCCTGGCCAGTGTTGGATCCTCGCCCTTGGTGGGGTCCTTCCCACTTCCTCTTCCCGCGATCTCCTTGGTGAGTCGGGGGATGCACGGTGACGACTCTATCTTCAGGCAGTGCAGCCTCGATGTCCAATGCCCGACTGAGGAACTCACCGTAAGTCAGATTTCCGTGACCAGCTAGCGACACCCTGATTTCATGGCGGAGTCCCGCCCGAAAATTCTCAGTCCTCTTCTCGTCGGTGTCGATCAACTGAGGCGCATACCGCGACATTTCACAGAATGCACGGTCATAATCTGTGACCATGGTCTTTCCTTGGCGTAGGTTGTAAAACTCATGCTCCTTCCTCTTCCGGTAACTCTTAGGAATGTACTTCTCCACCTCCTCCTTAAATTCCTCCCAGAGAAATTTTCCACTCACTCCTCGAGATAGAGTCTTTCTTCGCCTCCCACCGAAGTCGGCGCACCACTATCCGAAAGCAACGCATGACAAGTGTTCTTGAGAGGTGCGGTGAAGGAAGTTAAAGATTCGCCCACATAGCGAATCCAAGTTGGCATCCACGGATTCCCATCCCGTTGAAAGTGGGCGAGTTCGTCTCGAGGAATAGTTCCTCAATCCATCTTGCCGTGTGGTGGTGGTGGAGGGTGTCATCTCTTTCGGTGTTACCTCACGGTTTCTTCTTCTCGGTGGCATTCTATCTTTCATAAATATACGTAATCAGATATCTTCTTATACCATCCGTCAGGATCATAGATATCTTAGCACGGTATGTATATATAATCATAAACACAAATCTAGCACGTCATCGAACACCATATATCACAACCTCAAAAACCAAAGCTCTCGGGGAGCTATCATCATATCAAATCAAATGTCTATACGAGGACTTTCATCATCACTTTTACGATCCACAAAAGGCCAGGTACGGAGTATGATACTCCGAAAATTAATATCAGCATCACTCAGTGTACCTAGTCACGGTGCGTATAAAAATCTAAACGCTACCGTGGTCATCAAAATAAGGGTTCATATCGGGACGACCTATCGTTTCCGCACGCATCGAAACATATACAAAAGTATATAGACAAAACACTATCTAGTCCTAAGAACTAGATCCATAATCGCCCGGAGTGTAAAATAGGGCTCAACGTGTTGGATTCAGAACTGGAAGTATGGGTACTATCAACCTCCTCCATATCATCGCTCGTGACAGTCCTCCTCAGATCCTCCTCTCGTGTCCTCCTCCGAATTTTCTTCTCGATCCTCCTCCTCAACCTCTGCATCTCCGTGGGAGTCACGGTCTCTGATTCTAATGACTATAGCTTCTTCCCGCCTAGGTCTCGGCGGATCTCGACCATGATCTCCTCATAGCAAGCGGTGGTGGAAATGGAGAAGCGATAGAGCGGCATATGTTTCTCTCACAAGCATGCGCTTAGGCCACATGAATCGTCAATCTCTACATTATCGTGGCACAGAGGTCCGTGTGGGTGTGGCGGCGGCAGGTAGAGATGGAAGTTGGCATGGAATGATTTGCGGCGATGGTCTGGGCGGGCAATGACGGGGCTCGAATCCTATTGGTGGTAGGACCAGAAAGGTGAACTATCAGGGATGGGAAGGTCCAGCCTCGAACATGTTCTTGCCACAGCCAGGCAAGAATTATGTTCCATCAGATGCAAAACGAGACACCTCCGGGTGAAGCCACTCGGGAATCTCATTACGCTAGGTGTACACCCGCTCGGGGAGATATGGTCCACAGGGTGTAGCTCCGTATATCATGAATATGTAGTTAAGGGGCCGACAAACAGGCAAGTCCGCCTCAAGATCGAAGCTCTCTCGGCGACGATAGATGTAATCTGCCGATATCTCACGGGCATATCCCTGGCAATCGGATGGCAGTCTTGCGATCAGTCGAAGCACACCGTCATAATGTGACGTACCACGGGCATGTGCAGTAGCCCAATGACGTACAAAATGAGCGGGGAACTCGCCGATGTCTTTTACTCGGTACATCTGGTCGGAACGGTAGGAGTGTACCACCTCCTCGGGTGTGACTCTAGAAGATAAAGAGAGCCTAGTCGTAAAAACCGTCCGAACCATCTTATATTCCTAAGTTCTTATGAAACTACTTTCATGGTTTGGTCTTTGGGAAGAGACTGCATGGTTCCTCAGATGACCAAACGCTCGATGCCCAGCATTCGGTAAAGGCTAAGTGATCACCCCATCTTATCGGGTCCTGGATTCCTTACTTCTACTCACGTTATAGTATCACATCATATCCGTTCTCATTATGCACTTACGATTCATCATTTCTTTTTATACCTTCATAACGTTATACTTTTATTCTTTCACTTATGCCACGATAGAGGCAACACGCCGTGTTCGAAATTCCTTCACGTAGAGAGTTGGGACCCGTAACGGCGAACTTCCGCTTAAGCAATCGCTTCATCATCGTAGACTCGTCGCGTTCTCATCATCGAATCCGCTCGGATTGTGATTCCTAAGATTTCTATGTTCTCGTTCCTTCTTAGTATTTCGCTCAATTGGGGATGCTTATGTTCTCATACTAAGTTCGGCGCAAAAGGGATCATCGTCTTAAGAGTCTATGTTCTCATGGGAAACATACTCATTTACATCATGCTTCGCATACAACAGTAAACACAGATCGCGACACATTGTGCGATACTCAAGCATTCTCATTTACTCACTTACCAAGCTCCTAAAGCTTGTAACTATCATTCAAGCTAATGACTAGTCAATTGAAACAACTTATCAATTTCAAAATTTCCATTTTCCAAATATTTTTCAATTTCCCAACAAGGCAATATTGAAATTCCAATTCACATTTCATATACCTCAATCATTTCAAAACAACCTTTAGTTGAAACAGTTACCTTCTTCCTCGTTGAGCAGGACGACGATGGAGTGCGAAGCAAGATGTGATCAAACCTAAACAATTTCTAGACTCAACTTTCAACTCGTGATTCAAGGAAAGGGTTTCTAGGGTTCGAGCGAACAAGTGCTCGATACCACTTTGTGACTAACCGACTTTCCAATGAAGCACGGATCATATGGATCGTCACCGGTATGATAAAGCAATGAAATAAACATAGCTAATCAAGACAATCAACCAATCGACTACTTAATAACACATAGGTTAAAAGGGATAAACCATCCAATACCAACTCAAGTCGTAGAAGGACTTGTCGAAAGGGTTCAAGGTTCAACATAACCCAACCGTAAGAAATTTAAAGTCGAGGTACGACCTCCAATTCAAAACGAAATAAGCAATTATAATCAAAACATTTATAATATCAGAGTTAGGAAGCAAATAAACGTGTGGAAATGCATATGACGATGCATGCCCAAGGTTCTAGAAACCTTTCTAATTAAGCATCAAAAATAGCTACTACTCTACACCACCTCGCACCCATCATCGATCCTTACTCAACCTGCACATCAAAAACGAAATGCAGGGCTAAGTACAAAAGTACTCAGTGGACTCGTTGCCAAAAACATTTTCTTTGTCAAAAGTTATTAACTGCCCACAATAGCGCATGAGGATTTTAGTTAAAAGACTCATGCCTATCAAACATTTTATCGTTTTCCAAAAGCGTTCGGTCGAACTATTTCTTTCACGTTGTTTCCATATCTGATCATTCATTCATTCATTCATTCGCGCACTATGGGTGGCCACCCACACATAGTCGCCGTGACCGGTCGAGGTAGCTAACCTTAACACACAACACATCGTGTACAAATCGAGTTAGTCCTTAACTAAGTCGATCCGATCGTTACCCTTTTTTAACGTTGGTGGACCAACATATTTACATACCATATGGGATATACCAATCTCAGATAGGATAACAACAAAACATAAACATTTGGTAGTCAATAACATTTCATGTGATAATATTTCATAAAGCTTTGTAAATCATGCTTTGAGTTATGCATAACATTTTCGTTTCAAGAAAGCCCACCTGCTAATCCAAGCTAGTGGTTCTAAAAGAGCGTGTGATGTTCTTCCTCACGACTACGCATTTATCAAACCCTTCATAAGAAAATAGCGTTTCTTAGATTCTTATAATTTCTAAATTCATAATAAATTATTCCTTCATGATTTTGGCTGTTATCACCATTTATTACGATTAGCACGGATGGAAGTTGTTCAGACTAAGTAATAGTGTTTTAAGATCGACCGCAAGTATGCCCGAAAATTCTCATTCTTTGCATTCTCACATGTTTTCGGTGAGGATTCTAAAATGAAATCCGTTCGTGGAGATTCATTCTCGATCTTTCATTCTATGTTCAGCTACTCGTAAAACCCTAATCCGGTGGGACTAGTTATCGCTGATTTCTTTAGTATTCGATCTCGAATCGATTCTAATTGCTTCATTGGTTTCCTTAAACATAATTAAGGACTAAATACTACAAATAATTGGTCTAAGCATCACCAATTAAAGTTTTAAATTTTCGGGTTATTACAAGATGTATGGCCTGTATGTTTTCTCGGATTCTCTTCCTCCGACACCTCTTCAATGCATTCATCCTCCGATGGAGGTCACAAAAATGTTTAACCTTGGATTTAGGATGAGAAATAAACGATTTCGGTTTCAAGGAGAGGGTCCTTGACAAATGGCGGTCATTGTCAAGAGGTTGCACTTGAGTGGTACCAACCGTTATACAAATTCGTGTTCATGTTTGAAAGATCGGGTAGTTCCAATTGGTCTAGATGATCCACCTCGATCTCAAACTGGTTTTCTTCGAGAAGAGATGTGGGTGGGTTTCATGTGAGATTCATATGGTATGGATCAAGTGGAGAAAATTTACGGTCAGAAGGTAGTCATACCATGTTGAGTCATTGTCACCCATATCATAGTCAAAATCAACATAATCAAGTTCTTCAAGAGGAGATTCCTCTTCAGCAAGTTCTTCAAGGGAAATTCTTCTTCAAGAAGAGTTAGATAATTATTAGGAATAATAGGGCTTAACTCAAGAGAAGTAGTAACATTAACAGATGTGAGCTGGTTAGAAGAAGTGGTGATATTGGTTGGTACAACTTGATCTTCATAGAAAGGGGTATCAGAAGTTTCCATTAAGGATTCTGAATTGGTCGAATCTATTACAGCAGATGTACTAGATTCGCCCACTTCAATTTGAGGTTCATTTCTTTCAATGGAAATATCTGATGATAGGATATTATAGATGGCAAAAACAAAGCCTTCCATTGGAGGATAATTGCCAGGAGGTGGACTCTGGGTAGCATTATATTGTCTTCGAATGATCTCTACAAATTCTAGAAGTTCAGCAAAGCTAAGATATTCAGCGACGAAATCTAGGGCAACTACAGCTGCCCATTCCTGCCATCCTGGTGTTAGAACTCGTACCAATTGCATGATGCCATCCAGGTCTGTCACTGCAAATCCCCTAACTTGCATCCATAATTCCACAAATCTATCTAGGAATTCTACAAAGTTCTGATTTTCCTCCATACGATATTCATAAAACTGATATGTCCTTCCAATAGTAAGAGGTCTCGGTGCTGTACTCTTTCTGGGTGTTGTTCTAGTCCTTGCCATCCTAACATAAAATGTAATTACTAACTAAAATGTGTTGGTCTTAATATACTTAAATACTTGAAGCTAAAATTTACGTATCATAGTTCAACACGTACTTCACATAACTTATCATATACATGTTTTATCAATTATATAAAGAACTTGATCATATGAATGTTTTTGTGAAATGCATGACTTTATCAAAAGCATGACTTTATCAAATAGCTTTTCTTTCCAAATACTCATTATAAAATTTTCATCTTACTTACCTGGTTGAGCTGGCAGAGATGGATTTGGAACAACGTGCTTTACTGGACTCTACTTACATTAAGAATTGAAACAAATTCACATAGTAACCAACCCATAGAACCATGCTCGATATTATCATCATGCACCCAATTTCTTAACCAAGAGATTAGGTGTGACTTAGGGACTTAACATAAAAGGTTAGGACTAATGAGGATGTAAGAAATTCAATTAAGTTGGGATGACCATAACTATGGAGATCAATTAAGGAATATTGTCAATTGGTATAAATAGGTTCCATAGAATCAAATGAACACAAGAACTAACGGAAATAAAATGATCAACAACAATCAATCTTTTCATGGAAGAGTTTTCTTTTCACAACCACAACAATTACGTAACCATTTCTCAAGTCAGAGTATGGCAACAGAAAGGGTAGTTGAGTTACATGTGTGAAGACATATAACTCCGGGCAACAAAGTATAACTATTTACATAAGGTTCATACTTGTCAGTAAGGCTACAAAATGGACAAAGGTTTTTCCAAGACAACTTTTATCAAAGTAAACTAAACAATTTCCACTTCAACAATTCCCATGAATCATATCTTCCATTAAACCAAGTAGACCTCAATAGACAAGGATGTAACGAGTTTGATTTCACTTTAATTACATATCAAAATGACCATTCAACCAAGGATATCATCAACCATAATATAATAAGGAGTTAAACTCCATTATCACCAACATTGACATAGAGTAATTTGATTATAAAGTTAATCACAACATAACAACATTTACGAACGAAAACCACAGTGTTCCTTTCCAACTCCATCTCCGAAATCCAAGCTCAACCAGCATGTTTAGAAATACATGCAGGGCGTGAGTACATAAGCACTCAGTGGACACATGCCGAAAACAGTTAAAAATTTGCTCTTAGAGCTATAAGATTGACTTGCCATCACTTTGCAATACACAGGAGTTTTAGTGAAAAACCTGTGCATGCTTTTAAAAGTAACCACTTACTTGCTTTCATTTTCACAAATTTAAAACAAATGCATATGCATGATCTTTGTCTGCAGACGTTTTCTCTTCCCATATCCACGGATTACGCTACATGTGTTGAGAAGTAGGCCTCCTTCTCAAACACGCTATGACCAAGGTCGCTATCCGACGTCGGTAAATTCTTCATTCATTCTTTCTTTCTTTTTCTTTCTTTCTCTTTCCGTGGACAGGCAATGCATCATGCTCATGCTCAAACATTTGGCAAGTCAATGAATTTAGAATTCATGCAATATACTGTCACAGCCCAACTTCTTAATCAAGAGATTAGGCCGTGACTAATGACTTTACATGAACTATTAGCACTAATGATGATACAATGAATTCAATAAGGCATATGACAATAATGTATGAAGAAAAATATTGGATGACGTCTTAGTTTCAAATAGAACGAAATGATTTGTTTGCCTGAAGTCGAATGCATAAAAGGAATAATGGTGGAAGGATAATCAAAACATTCGACTTTTGATCAAAAAGGGTTTTTCCTTTTACAATTGTAACAACAACATAACGATCATTCATTTCAGAGTGTGGCAACAGAAAGGGTAGTTGGGTTATATGTATGAGGACATATAACTCTGAGCATCAACATACAACAACAAGCATCAAAGTTTTCACTTAACAACAAGACGCAATAGGCATCAACATGGGTTCAAGATAAACTTTCAAACGACACAACATCATAACAAGTCCAATTCCAACATTTCAATCAAGTCTTGGTAAACGATCAATTCAAGTCTACTTCAAGCAACAGAGGATATCTATATATATAGGAGTTCGACTCCAACAATAAGAGATATCAAGGAGTTTAATCTCAACGATCATAACCAAATGTACGAAACAAACGGAATAATAGGAGATGTTGTAAATATATATGACAGAAGTCATAAACCAAGATAACCACAATGTTCCTTCTTCCAATTCCATCTCCAAACTCCCAGCTCAACCTGCATGTTTAGAAATACATGCAGGGCGTGAGTACATAAGCACTCAGTGGACACATGCCGAAAACATTTAAAACTTTGCTCTTAGAGCTATAAGATTGACTTGCCATAACTTTGCCATACGTGGGTTTTAGTGAAAAACACATGCATGCTTTCGTAATAAAACACTTACTTGCTTTCATTTTATAGTATTGAAACAAATGCATATGCATGATCTTTGTCTGCAGACATCTTTCTCTTTCCATATCCACGGATTCTGTCTATGTGTTGAGAAGTAGGCCTCCTTCTCAAACACGCTATGACCCGAAGGTCGCTATCCGACGTCGGTAAATTCTTTCATTCATTCTTTCTTTCTTTCTTTCTTTCTTTCTTTTTCTTTCTTTCTCTTTCCGTGGACAGGCAATGCATCATGCTCATGCTCAAACATTTGGCAAGTCAATGAATTTAGAAGTCATGCAATAGATAATGAAATAATATAAATGAGCACGTGCTATAAGTTTTTAGAAAGCCCACCTGTAGACTTTACTCGGTAAGTTTAATAAACTTTCCTTTCTCTTCTTCTTCTTCCTCTTTAATTGCCTTGCCCTTTTTCGATGTACCTTAAATTAGTCGATAATATCAGTATTCACATAAAGGGCATTTCTTATTAATCAAACATATATGAATTTCCTCTTATTTATTCTTTTCTTATGTTTTTGTTTAGACGCTTTTGTCAAACTTTCACTTATTAAATTTATAAATCTTTCGGGTCATTGCATCCTTATTTTCATTAACTTTCTTTATATATTTATGTTATTCGACTCTCACGAGTCTACTTTGGTATCAAAGGAACGAGTGATAATTATTTTGTAATTATACTTTAGTGAACTAAATTCACATTCTTTTCTTTACATAAACACTTTATTTCTTTTCTTAAGTTACTTATGCATAACTTTTCAATTAATCACCTAAATTAAACTTTTCATTACCAATTAAACAATAAGTCATCAACATACTTTAATGACATTCATTTTACTACTATCATACTTTAGGTTTACAAATCATTTCTAATCAACTAAAATCACATAACATAACTTATTTAAAACATGAATTCACTTCAATATGAACATGTACATAAACTTTAGATTCTTCACCTTTTTAACTTTATAAATCCCAAATAAGCTTCATTTGGCCTTACTTACATAATAAATGCATAGTCCATATCATTTATAAAGAATAACACTAAACTTTAATTTTCCCTTTTTCTTTGAAATTTCCAAAAATCATGATAACATATATAACTTATATTTTTCATCCACTTTCTCTCAAATTCTCATTTATATATCAACCTTAGACATCAATAACATAACATATATCCACTTTAGCGTGAACATACTAATTAAACATATAAACTAAAAATTTTCACTTTCAACATATAAACTTAGAAAATTCTAATTAATTCACATGATGTTTAAATCATTATATTAAACTCATATATCAAGTTAATTGAAGAAAATAAAATCAACATATCACTTTCCCATATTTTCGAAAATTTCAAAAATATATACATATTTTTCTAAATTTCTTTCAAATTACTAATCTAAACATGCTTTAAACATATACTTGCAACCTATTTCCAACATAACTTCAATATTTGATCACATTAACATAAAACTTATGAATAAGGGTTTTCTAATTTCAACACCAATCTTACAATTAAACCATAATTAATTCATTATTTCACCATTAATTTACTAATATCATCATATAGCATCAATATTCATTACATAACATACATAATCCTTCAACCTAAAAAAATCAACAATATCATAACATATTTATCAACCATAATTAAACTTAAAAGGTAAAGAAAAGATAGAAATATTACCTTATCCAACCTTAACTCAAGCTTAGGAATGGAAATATGAAAATTAAATGGCTTAAGAAAATTTTCTTACAAGTGTGTGTGTGTCGTGAGTTTTGGAGAAGCAAAATGAGGATTTTTAGAAAGTGTTCAATAGTGTAGAGATGATATATTTATATAACAAATTTTATTTTATTTTAATTTAATTTAATAGTTGATTATTCATCAACATTTATTTAATGCACTTACTTGGTCACCAAGAATAATTAATACTCATGCTTAGTCATTCTTTTCTAGAGCATTCATACATATATATCCATTCTAATTTTAATAATATAATATGTATAAATATTAGATTTAATGCTACTAACTTATACTTATAACTTATTTCTTATTTTCATGACTTCTATGAAATAAATACTCACATTATAATCTTACATTCATAAAATGATGTGTACTATATAACATAAAAATATAATACATATAATAGCAAAATTTAAACTTTCCTATAGTTATAGAATTTATTTTATCATTAAGATCAAATAATCAATCGACATAATATTTTAAATTTCTAAACAAAATCTTTTATTCAAAACTTTAGAATTCAATTGTCGATCACATATCGTTTTACTATGTGAAAATATATAATCTAGATCATAAGAATATCTATTTTCTTTCTTATTAAGGATGCAATGCCCTGTTTAATCTTAATCGTCAATTAATTGCTAATTAAAAGTTTGGGGTATTACATTCCCTCCCCCTTAAAGAAATTTCATCCCGAAATTTAGTACCTTAGATAAATAATTCGGGATACTTCTGTTTCATTTGCTCTTCTAATTCCCATGTCGCTTCTTCTGAGCCGTGATGTTTCCATTGTACTTTAACTAAAGGAATAGATTTATTCCTTAGTTGCTATTCTTTTCGGTCTAAGATACACTCTGGCCTTTCTTCGTAACTTAGATTTGGCTCAGGAACTATTTCTTCTTGATAAATGATGTGTTTGGGTCAAACACATATTTTCGTAATTGCGACACATGGAACACGTATGTACGTTGCCAAAGTTTTGTGGCAAAGCAAGCCTGTATGCTATAGGTCCAATTCTTTCCAAGATTTCGTACGGTCCTATAAATCTCGGTTTCAGTTTTTCTTTTATTCCGAAGCGATGTACGCCTTTGGTTGGAGAAACTTTTAGGAAAACTTTGTCTCCAATTTCGAAGTTAAGTTCTGTACGACGAACATCCACGTACGACTTTTGATGATCTTGAGCTTCTTGAATCCTTTTCTTGATTTGTCGTATGATTTCGATCATTTATTCGATGGCTTCCGGTCCTAATACATTTCTTTCTTCGACCTCGTCCCAATAGAAAGAGGATCTGCATTTCTTACCGTAAAGAGCTTCGTATGGTGTCATATTAATTGTAGCTTGATAACTATTGTTATAAGTAAATTCAACTAATGGTAAGGCTTGTTCCTATTATTCGCCTCGATCTAGCACTACAGTTCGGAGCATGTCCTCAAGCGTTTGAATAGTTCTTTTCGTCTGACCGTCCGTTTGAGGGTAGAAAGCGGTACTAAAATTCAATTGCATCCCTAACTTCTCTTGGAAACTCGACCAAAATCGCAATTTGAATTTGGAGTCTTTATCTGAAGTGATAGTTACAGGTACTCTAAGTAATCGCACTATTTCGCGAACATACATCTGAGCTACTTGTTAGCTCCGTAGGTAACAGGAATTGGAATAAAATGGGCATATTTGGTAAGACGATCCATAATTACCCATATAGCAGTATTTCCATGTTTCGATCTTAGCAGTCCTGTTACAAAATCCATGGCTACATGGTCTCATTTCCATTCAGGAATTTCTAGAGGTTGCAGCTTCCTATATGGTCGTTGATGTAGAGCTTTAACTTGTTGGCATACTAGACATCGCTCCACGAATGATGCTATTTCTTGCTTCATTCCAGTCCACACGAATTGTTGTTTAAGATCTTGATACATCTTCGTGCTTCCTGGATGCGACGTATAAAGCGGGTTATGAGCTTCACTCATGATTTCATCCTTCAGCTCCTGGTTGTTGGTTACCACGATTCTATTTTGGAACATGATTGCATTGTCCCGAGCTTCACAATAATCTTGTAATCCTTCCTTTCTGATTTTGATTCGTAACTTTTCTAGTTGCTCATCTTGTCGTTGAGCATTTACGATCCTTGTTCTTAAGTTTGGTACCACCACTAGCGTAGATATGATACTCTCAGTGGTATCTGGTGAAAATACTACTTCTATCTTCAATTTCTCAAAATCTTTGATAAATTCTTGTTCTTGGGTGAAAATCATTCTCAAAACGTCTGCTACTACGTTCGCTTTTCCAGGGTGATATTTAATTTCACAGTCATATTCTTTGACGAGTTCAAGCCACCTTCTTTGACGCATGTTCAATTCTTTTTTTTTTTTTTGCTCAAAGAAGTACTTTAAACTCTTATGATCTGTGAAAATTTCGCATCTAGAGCTATACAGATAGTGCCTCCAAATCTTCAGCGCATGGACTACCGCAGCTAATTCCAAATCATGCGTTGGATAGTTAAGTTCGTGTGGTCTCAGTTGTCGTGAAGCATAAGCGATGACCGTTCCTTCTTGCATAAGTACGCATCCTAACCCGTTCTTTGACGCATCGATAAAAAGGTAAATCCTTGATCTGGTTTCGGTACCGTCAATACAGGTGCTGAAGTCAATCGCTTCTTAAGTTCTTGAAAACTTTCTTCACATTCTTTGGTCCATTGAAACTTTACTCCCTTCCGGAGTAATTGAGTCATTAGTCTTACTATTTTTAGAGAATTCTTCAATGAACCTTTGATAGTATCCTGCTAGTCCTCAGAAATTTCGAATTTCACTCGGCGTTGGAGGTGATTTCCATTCTTGTACAGCTTGTACCTTAGCTGGATCTACTTTTATTCCTTCTACTGATATAATATGTCCAAGGAAATTCACCTCTCTCAGCCAAAATTCACATTTACTAAATTTGGCGTACAACTTTTCAGCTCTTAGAGTTTCTAATACAACTCTTAGATGTCTCTCGTGTTCTTGTTCGTCTTTTGAGTATACAAGAATATCATCGATAAATACTAAGAAAAATTTATCGAGGTAATCGTGAGAAACATGATTCATTAAGTCCATGAATACCGCAGGGGCGTTTGTTAATCCGAAAGGCATCACTACAAACTCGTAATGACCATACCGTGTTCGAAAAAAACGGTCTTAGGAATATCTTCTGATCAAATTTTTTTTTTTTACTGATGGTACCCTGATCTTAAATCAATCTTAGAGAAAATACTAGTTCCCTTCAATTGATCAAATAGATCATCTATCCGAGGTAACGGATATTTTTTTTTTTTTAAGGTGAGCTTGTTCAATTCTCTATAATCTATACACATCCTTAGAGTACCATCTTTCTTCTTCACGGACAAGACGGGTGCTCCCCATGGAGATACACTGGGTCGAATAAACCCTAGGTCCAAGAGTTCTTGAAGTTGAATTTTCAACTCTTGTAACTCTTTGGGTGCCATACGGTAGGGTGCCTTTGAAATAGGTGCTGATCCGGGTTATAGATCAATCGTAAATTTCAATTGTCTATCTTGAGGTAACCCTGGTAATGTTTCAGGAAATACATCTGGATATTCCTGAACTATCGGCACATCCTCTAATCTTCTTTCCTTCTTTTTATCATCAAGATTCAAATGTACCAAATAGGCACAAGTTTCCTTATTCCTTATCAGCTTCTTAACATGCAACACTGAGATTATGGGAACCTTCCTTTCTTTCATCTCAATACCATAAAAACAAGTAGGATCTTTTTTTTTTTTTTTTCGGAGAATGGAATAAAATTCCCGTTGTTCGCATTAAATTACTACAAAATTCTCTGTTAGCCAAATTCTCTGTTAGCCAGTCCATTCCTAAGATAATATCCATATCCCACATTGGTATTACTTGTAAAATTCTTGCTTTCAGCTTAAAAGTTCCCAACTCAAATTCTAAGTTGGAACATATGTGGGAAATTATTGTGGACTTACCTAAAGGAGTCATCACTTTCAAATCCTGGTCACTTCGTTCTATATTTAGTTTAAAACATCTACACATGTCGTAGAAATAAAAGAGTGCGAAGCTCCAGTGTCAAAGAGAATTACAATAGGTAAACCGTTTAAAGTTCTCATACCTGCCAGATTCTCAGCATTATGTTCTTGTCGCCTTGGGTTTAAGGCGAATGCCCTCTGATACTGGGATTAAGTTTGTTGAGGTTGAGGTGGTAAAATCATTTGATGTTGTGGCACCGATGTCAACCGGGCTTGCTGTTGAGAACTACCACCTATAGCTTTCATTTGTGGCATTTTTTTAGCGGAAGTTGACTTTCTTCCACTTCCTGATGGTCTTTGGCTGATTGGGCAGTCGTTAGCATAATGACCTACTTGGCCACAATTGTAACAACTATTGGTGCCCCATCTACAAATTCCAGAATGAGCTTTATTGCATCTTGGGCACAAAGACATTTTTGGAGAATTTGGAAGTGTTTGTGGTTGATTTTGAAAAGGTGGTCGGAAAGAATTTGAAACAAGTTGGTTTGGTCTTTGCCAAGGTTTCTTATTTGGAAAATCTCTTGGTTCTCATCATTGTTTTCTTTTGAACCTTTGATTTTGAGGCATTATCTTTTGTGGGGTTTGAATTTGGGATGAAGTTGGATTTGACTTAGAGGTCGTCTTTTCCGACTGCATTTCTAATTTCATGTCTAAAGCCCTATTCAACGTCTCATCATATGATAGGGTAGGTTGGCTTGCCAAAATGATTCTTATTTCTTGACGTAAACCTGAACGAAACAATTCAGCCATCTTCTCGTCTGTTTCTATCTTGTACGGAGCATAACGAGATAAGTTGCAAAATTCTCTATCGTACTCTGCCACCGTTTTCTTTCCTTGTTTTAAATTCATAAACTCAATTTCCTTTTGTTTCTTATAGCTCCGAGGAATATACTTGGCAAATAACTCTTCTTTAAATTGGTCCCATGTAAAATTTTCCAATCTCTCAGGAGTGAAAGTCTTCTGGCGTAATTCCCACCAGAAATCAGCTGGTCCTTTTAATTGAAAGGAATTGCACAAAAGGCATTCCTTATCTGAGCATTCCAAAAATTTAAAAATTCTTTCCATTGCCCGAATCCATTCCTCTGCCTCGGCAGGGTTACCAGTTCCACTGAAAGAAGGTGGATTTTGTCGAATGAATAGTTCAGAAATTTTTCTGGTGTTTGGAGGAGGGGTAGGTTCAAGGGTAGGTTGAGGTATATTTTCACTTTCTTGTTCTTCTACTACAGGAATTCAATTTCGATGTCTTGGCGGCATACTGCATTTCAGGTTAATGAGAACAATATATGCAGTATGTAGGCAAGAGATTTATAAGAAAGCAAGTAAAATGTCATATTTAGCAAATAGGTTCACGTATGAATAATTTCACGTAATTCTATAAACAATAGGTTCGAAGGTAAGCCTGGAAAAACAACAATCAACACAATATAAGTATCTTTAGATTTTGCTTTTATAGCATGGAAAATTGCCTCTTAGAGGATTTTTTTTTTTTACATAAGGGAAAATTTTACCTTGGCAGAGTAGGCAATGGAAACTATTCCGGTTAGTCTAGGTGATACATCCATCACTATCTATATCAGTCTTACTTTACTATCTATTTACAAATGTACAACACTACGTCACATTACAGATCTATTTCATCGTACTTCTAATTCATCCTTGATGTCGTATCATCTCCATTGCCTAGACCAAACATCTCGTTTTCTTCATCCACTCCTTCTACTCCTACATTTACATCTGGTATATCTTCCATATTCTCTTCGTCCGATACCTCCACAATGCGTTCATCCTCTGGTGGAAGTTTAGAAGAACGATTAGCAAAGGAAGTAGAATGGGGATAGCTGATCTCAGTATCAAGAAGAGAAGAATCCGTAATAAATGGCATATCGCTCAGCTGAAGAGGTTGCAATTGGGTAATACCAACAGTTTGTACAAACTCAGGTTCATATTTAAAAGATCGTGTGATACCAGCTGGCCTAGATGATGTCAGTAGGGTTTCAAATGGAGGAGATTCATAAGGTACAGCCCTGGGTGGAGAGACATTTATAGCAATTAAGTGATCATACCATCTTAAATCGATGGCATCCATATCAAAGTCAAGGTCAATATAATCGGGTTCTTCAAGAGGAAATTCTTCTTCAAGAAGAGTCAGGTAATTATCGGGGACAATAGGGCTAAGCTCGAAAGGAGTAGTGACATCAACAGAGGTGAGTTGATCAGAGATGGTGGTAGTATCAACTGGTACAGGCTGATCTTCATAAATAGAAGCATCAGAGGTATCCATCAAGGATTCAAAAGCGGCCGAATTTACCACTGCAGAAGTACTAGATTCGCCTATCTCAAACTGAGGTTCATCGTTCACAATAGAAATATCTGATGATAAGATATTATAAACTGCGAAAACAAAACCTTCCACTGGAGGATAAGTACCCGGGGAAGGACTCTGGGTAGTGTGATACTGTCTACGAATAATATCCATAAATCCTGGAAAATCCACGAAACTACGATACTCAGCAATGTAGTCTAGCACAAATACAACTGCCCATTCCTGCCATCCCGAAGGTAGAACACGTACTAGCTGCAAAATCTCATCCCAGTTCGTTACCGCTAATCCCCTAACTTGCATCCACAACTCCAGGAATTTATCTAAAAATTTCTATTGGATTCTGATGTTCCTCCATTCGATATTTATAAAATTGTTCAGTGCACCCAATCGTGAGAGGTCTCGGTGCCGTGGATCGAGTCTTTGCCATCCTAAACTAAAAACATAACTTAAATATTAACTAAAGATTTCTTATCTTAGTGCAGTTAAATGCTCAAAGCTTAACAATCTTATACTTAACACATTTCAATACATACTTCACATCACTTATCATATACATAACTTATCAATCATATGCATGATTTTATCAAGTACATGACTTTTGTCAAATGCATGACTTTGTCAAATCATTTCTTGAAATAAAAACATTTTCAATTCTCATCATAAAATTTCATCTTACTTACCTGGTTGAGCTGGCGGAGATGGATTTGGAACACTGTGTCTTACTGACTCTACTTACATTATGAATTGAAATAGACTACAAGTATTCACAGACCCAGTAAAAACATTGCTCTGATACCAATCTGTCACAGCCCAACTTCTTAATCAAGAGATTAGGCCGTGACTAATGACTTTACATGAACTATTAGCACTAATGATGATACAATGAATTCAATAAGGCATATGACAATAATGTATGAAGAAAAATATTGGATGACGTCTTAGTTTCAAATAGAACGAAATGATTTGTTTGCCTGAAGTCGAATGCATAAAAGGAATAATGGTGGAAGGATAATCAAAACATTCGACTTTTGATCAAAAAGGGTTTTTCCTTTTACAATTGTAACAACAACATAACGATCATTCATTTCAGAGTGTGGCAACAGAAAGGGTAGTTGGGTTATATGTATGAGGACATATAACTCTGAGCATCAACATACAACAACAAGCATCAAAGTTTTCACTTAACAACAAGACGCAATAGGCATCAACATGGGTTCAAGATAAACTTTCAAACGACACAACATCATAACAAGTCCAATTCCAACATTTCAATCAAGTCTTGGTAAACGATCAATTCAAGTCTACTTCACAACAACGAGGATATCTATATATATAGGAGTTCGACTCCAACAATAAGAGATATCAAGGAGTTTAATCTCAACGATCATAACCAAATGTACGAAACAAACGGAATAATAGGAGATGTTGTAAATATATATGACAGAAGTCATAAACCAAGATAACCACAATGTTCCTTCTTCCAATTCCATCTCCAAACTCCCAGCTCAACCTGCATGTTTAGAAATACATGCAGGGCGTGAGTACATAAGCACTCAGTGGACACATGCCGAAAACATTTAAAACTTTGCTCTTAGAGCTATAAGATTGACTTGCCATAACTTTGCCATACACAGGGGTTTTAGTGAAAAACCTGTGCATGCTTTTCGTAATAAAACACTTACTTGCTTTCATTTTTATAGTATTGAAACAAATGCATATGCATGATCTTTGTCTGCAGACATCTTTCTCTTTCCATATCCACGGATTCTGTCTATGTGTTGAGAAGTAGGCCTCCTTCTCAAACACGCTATGACCCGAAGGTCGCTATCCGACGTCGGTAAATTCTTTCATTCATTCTTTCTTTCTTTCTTTCTTTCTTTCTTTTTCTTTCTTTTTCCGTGACGTGACGATGCATCATGCTCATGCTCAAACATTTGGCAAGTCAATGAATTTAGAAGTCATGCAATAGATAATGAAATAATATAAATGAGCACGTGCTATAAGTTTTTAGAAAGCCCACCTGTAGACTTTACTCGGTAAGTTTAATAAACTTTCCTTTCTCTTCTTCTTCTTCCTCTTTAATTGCCTTGCCCTTTTTCGATGTACCTTAAATTAGTCGATAATATCAGTATTCACATAAAGGGCATTTCTTATTAATCAAACATATATGAATTTCCTCTTATTTATTCTTTTCTTATGTTTTTGTTTAGACGCTTTTGTCTAAACTTTCACTTATTAAATTTATAAATCTTTCGGGTCATTGCATCCTTATTTTCATTAACTTTCTTTATATATTTATGTTATTCGACTCTCACGAGTCTACTTTGGTATCAAAGGAACGAGTGATAATTATTTTGTAATTATACTTTAGTGAACTAAATTCACATTCTTTTCTTTACATAAACACTTTATTTCTTTTCTTAAGTTACTTATGCATAACTTTTCAATTAATCACCTAAATTAAACTTTTCATTACCAATTAAACAATAAGTCATCAACATACTTTAATGACATTCATTTTACTACTATCATACTTTAGGTTTACAAATCATTTCTAATCAACTAAAATCACATAACATAACTTATTTAAAACATGAATTCACTTCAATATGAACATGTACATAAACTTTAGATTCTTCACCTTTTTAACTTTATAAATCCCAAATAAGCTTCATTTGGCCTTACTTACATAATAAATGCATAGTCCATATCATTTATAAAGAATAACACTAAACTTTAATTTTCCTTTTTTTGAAATTTCCAAAATCATGATAACATATATAACTTATATTTTCATCCACTTTCTCTCAAATTCTCATTTATATATCAACCTTAGACATCAATAACATAACATATATCCACTTTAGCGTGAACATACTAATTAAACATATAAACTAAAAATTTTCACTTTCAACATATAAACTTAGAAAATTCTAATTAATTCACATGATGTTTAAATCATTATATTAAACTCATATATCAAGTTAATTGAAGAAAATAAAATCAACATATCACTTTCCCATATTTTCGAAAATTTCAAAAATATATACATATTTTTCTAAATTTCTTTCAAATTACTAATCTAAACATGCTTTAAACATATACTTGCAACCTATTTCCAACATAACTTCAATATTTGATCACATTAACATAAAACTTATGAATAAGGGTTTTCTAATTTCAACACCAATCTTACAATTAAACCATAATTAATTCATTATTTCACCATTAATTTACTAATATCATCATATAGCATCAATATTCATTACATAACATACATAATCCTTCAACCTAAAAAAATCAACAATATCATAACATATTTATCAACCATAATTAAACTTAAAAGGTAAAGAAAAGATAGAAATATTACCTTATCCAACCTTAACTCAAGCTTAGGAATGGAAATATGAAAATTAAATGGCTTAAGAAAATTTTCTTACAAGTGTGTGTGTGTCGTGAGTTTTGGAGAAGCAAAATGAGGATTTTTAGAAAGTGTTCAATAGTGTAGAGATGATATATTTATATAACAAATTTTATTTTATTTTAATTTAATTTAATAGTTGATTATTCATCAACATTTATTTAATGCACTTACTTGGTCACCAAGAATAATTAATACTCATGCTTAGTCATTCTTTTCTAGAGCATTCATACATATATATCCATTCTAATTTTAATAATATAATATGTATAAATATTAGATTTAATGCTACTAACTTATACTTATAACTTATTTCTTATTTTCATGACTTCTATGAAATAAATACTCACATTATAATCTTACATTCATAAAATGATGTGTACTATATAACATAAAATATAATACATATAATAGCAAAATTTAAACTTTCCTATAGTTATAGAATTTATTTTATCATTAAGATCAAATAATCAATCGACATAATATTTTAAATTTCTAAACAAAATCTTTTATTCAAAACTTTAGAATTCAATTGTCGATCACATATCGTTTTACTATGTGAAAATATATAATCTAGATCATAAGAATATCTATTTTCTTTCTTATTAAGGATGCAATGCCCTGTTTAATCTTAATCGTCAATTAATTGCTAATTAAAAGTTTGGGGTATTACATATACATAATGAAATAATATAAATTAGCACGTGCTATTATTTAGTTCGAAAGCCCACCTGTTGTTCCTAGTCGGTAAGCTTTATTAGTCCTCATGTTTCTCCTTCCTCTTAACTTAATCGCCTTTCCCTTTCTCGATGTACCTTTAATTATTTGATAACATTAGCATACATATACAATATTTCTTATTTATCTAACTAAAATTTCTCTTTCTTTTCTTTTTCATTTCTTAGGTTCTGTTTAGACAATTTTGCCTAAACTTTTTACTATTAAAATTTTAAGTCTTTTCGGGTCATTGCATCCCTTATCTGAACATTATATTCTTTTCTTAAGTTGTTCAAGCATAGTATTTTCAATTAATCGCCTACGTTAAACTTTTCACATAATTAGGTTGTAGGCACTTATCTTTGCTAATATTAGTATTTTTCTTACTATTAGTATACTTTTAAGTATATCAATTATTTTTTGATCACTTATCAACCTATAATTTATTTTCTTTGTCATCAACTTTTCTTTGCAACTTAATATATTTATAAAATTCAACTTTTCATATTTTTAATTCTAACATCATCTATTAAGCTTCATTAGTCCTTATTTACATACTATATTCACAAATCATAAGATTTATAAAGAATAACATTAGAAATAAATTTCCCCTTTTCCCTAAAATTTTCGAAATTTATACCATTAAATGTACAAATGATAATTTCTCAAAATTTCTTTCCAATTTCTCAATTTAATATCATGTGTAAGCTTAACCATCAATATTAACATCATATATTAACTCTAATCTATATTTAGCAATTAAGCACCTAAACTAAAATTTTTCAATTTCAACATATAAACTTAGAAAATTCTAATAAATTCATATAATACTCAAAGCATCATATTAAACTCATATATTAAGTTAAATGAAGAAAATAAAATCAATACATCATTTCCCCTTTTTTTCGAAAATTTCGAACATATATATATATATTCTAAAATTTATTTTTGCTATCTTTTCTTCCCATTTATTAAGCTAAGCATGCTTTAAACATATAATCACAACTTATTTTTAACATAACATCAATAATTCCTTACTTTGACCTAAGCACATAAAATAGGGTTTTTCAAATGCAACATAATTCCTACAACTATACCACCATCAATTCATCAATTCCATACTAAATCATCAATTCTTAACTAAAATATCAATATTCATTCATAACTTTCACAAAACCCATTAAAATTCTACAACTAACATGCTCAAGAATTTCATAAATATATAACAAAAATTCATGCTTAAAGATTGAAAAGAGATTAGAATCATACCTTATTTAATCTTGGGATCAAGCTAAGAAATGAAAATTTGAAAGATTTTAACTTAGAAATTTTTAAAACTTAGTGTGTGTATTGTGTGTGCAACCGTGAGCTTTAGGAGAATTTTTAGGAATTGTTTTCATAAAATGCCTAATAGTGTAGTTACGTTGTATTTATAGCAAAATTTTATTTTAATTTCCATTTTATTAAATACTTGATTATTCACTCTTTGCATTTACTACATATACTTGCTCCCCAAAAATATTTAATACACATGCTTAGTCACTAGTTTTCTAGAATGTGCATATATATATATATATATATATTATTAATAATGTAGTATGTATATTTACTTCTATTTTATGCTATTAATTACACATATATAACTTATGTTCTTAATTTTTTTACTTTAAGACATATTATAATTATACATTCATATAATTACATTTACTATATAACATGAAAATATAATACTCAAATAGCAAGAATTTAAAATTTCCAACAATTATAGAATTTATTTGTTCATTTAAGATCAAATAATCAACCATAACATTATTTTAAATTCTTAAACAAAATCTCTCATTCATAAGTTTATAGATAAATTGTTAATTATATTCTATTTTATTAAGAGTCATTATGTATTTTAAATCATAAACATCTCTATCTTCTTTTTGATTAAGGATGCAATGCCCTATTTAACTTTTAATTATTAAATAATTACTAATTAAAAATTTGGGGTATTACACCAATATTCTCCGCATCTTGGGTGGTGGCAGTGCTTGTATGTCATGCTAGTTATCTGTATCGAGTCACCGTATCCGTTTAGGATGATGGCGTCCCTTAAGGAGCTCAAAGGTTTATTGTACTAAACCCCGCAGTTGAGTTAGCTCAAGTACAATAATGAGGTTGAGTGGTACTACTTAAGGAATTAAAGATATTAATTATTTTAAGCGGTCGTAATGCTCTAAATAATTAATGGACGTGCGATATCTTAAATCACGGGGATTCGTAATGTATAAGTGCAAGTCCGACTCACCTTCGGTAATAAAGGGTAAGTCGGCATTTATTCTCTAGTGGCATGAATGAATGTTTATAAATTAATTTATGTTACGGTGAACATAAGATAATTAATTTATTTGAGGCCATATTTATTCCTCATTTGATCCATGGGTGACCCATCCAGTCCGTAGCACACGTAAATCGGTATTTTATCCTCTCCATGGTAAGGATTTGATCCTCTTTATCCATAAGGATATTATTATATTTATGGGATATGCATGGATCCTTTCCTTATGGGATTATGGTAATGCATTATAAATATAAGGTAAGAGATAAGATCAAGGTTAATCCTCAATTATCTATCCATAATTTTCGTGCATCTCCTAGAGCTCTTAGGAGAGGATTCTCGAAAATTGCTAGAGGGATTAGGGTGATTTTCTGTAGTATTCTCCATAGATCGTCCTCACTCGATGTTGGAGATTGGGCAACCGGGATACAGTCCAGAAGATCAAAGCACGAGTCTCGATCCATTCATCTCGTTCATCCCCGACAGATTCAAAGGTAAACACGAGAAAACCCCTACGTGTTGCAATTAATTATATAGGTGCATGCTAGGAATATAATCAATGTATAGTGAATTAAACATCCAAGATAGATCCTCGGGAGAGGGTCAAAATCAATTTTCCCTACAGTGTGACTGTGTGTTAAGGTTAGCTACCTCGACAGGTCACGGCTACTATGTGTAGGTGGCCACCTCCATAGTGCGCGAATGAATGAACGGATGAATGAATGAATGCATGATCAGATATGGAGCAACATGGATAAAATAGTCAGGCCTGACGCTTTTGGAAAATGATAAATGTTTGATAGGCATGAGTCTTTCAACTAAAATCCTCATGTGCTATTGTGGGCAGTTCAATAACTTTTATAAAGAAAATATTTTCGACAATGAGTCCACTGAGTACTTTTGTACTTAGCCCTGCATCTCGTTTTTGATGTGCAGGTTGAGCAGAGTTTGATGATGAGTGCGAGGTGGTGTAGAGTGGCAGTTGTTTTGTGGCTTTAATATAAAGGATTTCTAGAACCTTGGGCATGTATCGTCATATGCATATCCACACGTTTATTGCTGCATAACTCTGATATTGTTTGATATCCTTGGATTATAATTGTTTTTCATATCGTATTGAAATTGAGGTCGCACTGCCGGCAAATTGCATACCGATTGGGCTACATGTTTGAATATTGAACCTTTTGGCAAGTCCTTCTATGACTTGAGTTTGTATCGAACAGCCTATTCCTTTCAGTCTATGCTTATATTCATAACTGATTTGTTAATGGTGTTGATTAATTATGTGTATATCCGCTGCATTGTAATACTAGTGATGATCCATTTAATCCGTACTTCCTTGAGAAGTCGGGTCGTCACAAAAACCCGTCTATTGACATGCCTAAGCTTAAATAACCTTGTCAATGAGCCAATTTTATCCATATATCGATCTCAAATCACTCATAGCCTATAAAATTCTAAAGCAATAGTTTTGGTTCTAGTTTGCTTCTAATTCTAGACCCGCCCAGATCCAAACCCTTTCAGATCCATAATTGATGGTCGGATTCGGTTCGAATCCAATATCTAATGGGCGATTTCAGAATCAGAACCGATACTTATTTATTGATTCTGGCCTGGATAAAACCTATCCATTGACATCCCTAACTAACATTATATAGATAAGAACAACAACTATCGTGTTATAACAAAGTAATCAAAATCAAACGAAACATCCTACGTAATCCCCCTTCACCAAACAACAACCATCACAAAATAAACGTAATGCCGCCCAAACAAACTCACACAACCAAACAATATGCAAATTGCAACAATACACCTACAATAACATATAAACCAACAAAGACAACTTCGTCACTAGACACATCAAATCTAGCCAAAAGAATTCTCAAAAACCAATGCCAACAATCTGAATTTACCTCATCCTCGAACCTACACTGTCAAAAGAGCTACACCTAAATCCTTCATCTCCTCCAACTCCTTTAACCAGAGATCACCAAACTCGCAATCCCTCCACTTCTCAAACCACGGTCCCCCAAGCGTGTAATGTATCGCCTTCGGATAAGTGCTCCGGTCGCCCTCCACAACCCTATTGTGCCCCACAAGGAAGTTCCACACAAATGGAATTTCCCCAATCTCACCATCTTCGAGCCATTGAAACCTATGCAGGAACGCGCCCGTCTCCTTATTCACCACCTCAGGCGTCAGCACGCGGTTTTTGGGGTGGCCGCAGTTGTACACGACCATGGAAGACCAGTTCTTCCTCGGATACACAGTCTGCACCGCACCGTCCATCTTCGTGGTCTCTTTAGGGGCGTAGTCGTGCTGCACGCACATGATCGCGTATTTCTCATCGATCAATTGGAACAATTCGTTGATGTCGTCTAGGTATAAGAAATCGCAGTCCACGAAAACCGCCCAACCTTCGAAATTGGCCAGGAATGGGGTCAAGAAACGGGAGAATGAGAACTCTGTGCTCTCTATTTTCCCCCTTTCCCGCCAATAAACCCCCTTTTCGCGCAATTCAGACTGCTTGATCGGGTGGATTTCGAGCGGGATCGAAGATCTTTTCAATAGGGAATAGCGGCAGACTTCGTAAGCGAGATCTTCGCGCGGATCGTAGCCGATGAAGATCTTGAATGGCTTACCGCTCACAGTGCCGTCGCTCGATTTTGGATCGGAGTTGTTCGCTCCGACGCCGTTTGAATGGTGCGGTTCTGCTACGGAATTGGGCATAATTTCTCGGTTGAGAGCTTCCAATCTGCAGGAATGGAAAACGGAATTAAACCTAGAACATCAATTCAAGGAACTGAGAAGGATAGTGGAGTTCTTTATATAGAGATCGGTATTTTACCTGGCTAGCAGATCTGCGAAAATGAAGTTCTGTTGAGCTCGATGTTGAAGGGGAAGCGTCAAGATTCGAGTTCTTTTCTTTTATTGCTTTTTCTTTTGTGAGGAAAAGTTTTGAGTCCAGTGATTTTCTTGAATGCAGTTTTTCAATTTTCAATTTTGATCGCAAATTTAATTTTGTAGATACAGGAGAGGAAATGTACATGATAGAGGCGGCGTCGGTAGCCCAAAAGGATTACGCGAATTTAGGATGACGGTGATTTTTGGCTTTTGTTTATTTACAAAAAAACTTGTACACAACAATACACATTATTCTTAACCTATCGTCCCCACAGCCCACACCCGCATATCCGATCTGGGACATAAGATCCCACATCTTTAATTTCTTTTTTTTTTTTTTTTAACCTATCGTTCACGTAGCCCTCCTCCCGCAACTCTCCTTCTACAGTCCTTTTCCCGCCACCGTCTGCGGTAGCTTTCCCGCACTAAGAGCCGCGCCGCTGCCATCACCATTGGCCTTCCCTGCCGCACACAACAGTACCACCATCGTCTCCACATGCACTCGCGCCTCACGATTTGTTCCGACCAAACGACTTCTTGTTATTTATTATCTCTATTCAACTTTTCTGCTTCCATGCATTTGGGTTCCCTAATTTTTTTTTTTTTGCTATTTTAAGGTTTCCATAGTAAGCTGTAGTTTTGGGAATTAATTTTTGGTGAATGTTGGTTTATTGTGATACAAGTCTTGATTAATTCTTTCATAGAAAGAAATTTTATATCCAGTGACGAAGCCAGAAATTTTTCCTTGAGGGGCCCTATTAATTATAATTTTAAAATCAAAATTTAAAAATAATACTCTCTTCGTCCCATTTAAAGTGTCCATTTTCTTTTGGGCACGTGTATTTAGAAGATATATATAAAGTAGTTAAATTGATAAAAAGTGAGTATGACCCATACTTTTTGAAGAAATAATTACTTCCTAAAATGGAATGAGACATTTGTAATGGGACAACCCAAAAAGAAAAGTGAGACATTTTAAATGGGATAGAGGAAATAATAATTTAAATAACAGTGTAATATTATTTGAATGGAGGTAATTGTTTATACTAAATATATTTCTTCTTCATTATATTTTAATATCTTACAAAAATAAAATAATAAGATTTACTTACAAATAACTAAACAATCAATCAATAATAGCAATAAAAATTAAAATAATAAGAAAATTATAAGTGTTAATACTGTAAATGGTATTATCTTACAAAACTCAAATCTTGATTTTCTTGTACCCATTCCAAATCGATAGTTGAATCTAAAATTAATTCACATATAAAACTTATTAGAATAAATTTAAATAAATATTACTAATGATTATTATAATAAGTTTATCATAATCTTTTTAAAATTTATTGATCATTAATTTACATATATAATGCAGGTAAGCTGATTACTAATTTTCCCTATCACAGCTATCGCCCTCACAGGAAAATAAGAATCTCGAAAGGATCACTAAGAATATGTTTCCTCTGAATGTCCTATCTCGCCACGACTCAAGGCTTATTAAGTATCATTGCATTCAAGATCGATTGAAAATTAATACAATTACGCTATTAATCCAACTAGATATGCGTCGAGATTGATCACCGAAATCAACACATATAAATAAGCACAATGAATCATTAATCAATGCACTCAGCGTAAATAACAATATGAGATCCACAACATATAGGATGAATCATGCAAACCCTAGATTAGAACGGAAAACTAGCCGCATATAATAATAAACGGAATAAAATACGATTTAACCATAAAATGTAAATTAAATATATAAAACCCGTGGGGAAGCTGCCGGATGAACAATGGTTGGTCTTGAATCCAATCCCAAGCGAACGAACCGAAAACAACTGAAAACGATCGGACAAAACGTTCCGATCGATAACTAATTGAAAACCTAAATTGTAACAATGCAAGAATTAAAGCTAGAACTAAACGAAGCTAAAACAAAGATAAACTGTGGCGGAAAACTCTCTAAAGCGGTCTGGGCGTGCTGGGTCTCTGGGGCGCAAGGGACTTACCCTATTATATAGAAAATGGTGGAAACCACTAATTTGCGCGATACGCGCCTTTTCCTCGAGATATTGCTGCATACGGTGGCTAAGCTCGACCGCGAGCCATCTCCGTCTTGGCGCTCTTCTTCGCTCGCGTCCCTCCTTGCGGCCAAGATGGTACCTCGCGATCAAGCTGGCGGTCGCTAGCAACTCAAGACCGGCCGCGAGAAATCGATCAAAGAGAGCTCGGCGCTGCCGCTTGCTTTCGCACGGACGAGGTCGCGGTCGCTATTCTTAAAGCTGGCTCATGGTTTGCCTCGCGAGTCATCCTAGCGATTCCGCCTGGCTGGTCGCTAGAAACTGACAGATTACATATATTTTCGCAAATGCGCTGTTCCTTGCTTCGATTATCGACATATAAACCTACAAACGCCAAAGGAACAACCGAAGGCGATATCTTCCAGAAATAGATAAAACATTAAGAATTGATACATAAACATACGTTAAACGAGCTAACCTATCTTCAAATATCAACTATAAACGATAAAAATGCGCATTTATCAAATCTAAAGCTTAAAGCATTGTTTGTCCTCAAACAAAACCAAAGCAAGACACACAAAAGATCAACGAGCGTAAGAAAGATGATAACCATTACTAGGCCCGAGAGAACATATCAACGCTCAAAACATTAGTGCTCATAGCGACGTTAGTCCACTCAACACAAACAACAATTTACGGCAAAACTCATTTAATTCAACCTCACAAAGGCATGTGTGTAGAATATAGAGATACACTCAAACTCATAAAGAAATTAAGGACGTGTATACACTAACGATCAATGCAATCTGACATCTTACCATAAACTCACGTGCTTTCAATCTCATTCAGCGTAATTGTATTCAAATTAGGGATCAAAGAGGTCTTTTCATAGGTTGTAACATAGGCACATTGGTTAAGGTGAGGATAAAATATAGTAAGTGACTCAAGAATGTTCCAAGCACCCCGTTTATACTTTTGACACATACGGACTCTCATCCAATTTCCTCTTCTTTCCCAACGTTAAATCAACGCTTAATGCCACGTATGTACCCATACTTTGATTAAAGACCCTTTATGCTCAACACTCATAGTGAACTTAACATTTTTCTTTTCTTTTCTTTTCTAGAGCTTATAAGGTTTAACTTTCACATGAAAGGTACTATTCTTTACCACAGATGTATTTTCAAAAGAGGCTTTCTCGTCATAACTACATCAAAATTAGCCCCTTTTGATTCCTATATCCATCCTCACCTCCTATCATCCAGTTAATCGAAAGAAAAAGTCTAATAAAGGCTCAAAGAATGCGATAAAAGGTATATATCTTGGGTTGAGTGTTTGGGTGAATATATGGTTAACAAAGACGGCCTTTTATCCTTTCAAATTAAAACACATATTGCTAGTCTACGCCCACGGAGAAGAGCGGCAGTTCTAGAAGATAATCACATGTATGATATCACACATTAAGAAATCAGATCAAGATGTATATATGATGAAGCTCGAATCTCACAGGATAGGCAAATGGTGAAAAGCAACATGCTTCAAAATCTCTCACGCTATTCGTACATCATTTTCTAACATATCATGCGCACTATCATTAAATTTCACAAAAATTTCTATCATTATCGCACATGGATTAACACACTTCACTTAACTCGTTGATCGTGAGTAACCACAGCGAAGTTAAAAACGAAACACGCATAAAAGCGACTGAAACGAAAGACACGTGAAAAAACGAAAACTAAAACAGAAGAAAGCGCTGGTTACCTCCCAACAAGTGCTTACTTTAACGCCTTTAGCTAGACCATTACTAACCTTTTTTTCAATCCGCGGTGGCAATGGCAATCCTTCTCAACCGCTGGATTCTCTAAACTTAGTATTCGCGGATCGCCACCATCACTATAGAAGTAGCCCCAAATTGAACGATACACCGGAGTTCCACACCGCAGATCCACTTATTCCTTCTCGAAGCCCTCGATGGAATTGAGTACCTCTAAATGCGCAGACGTGTGCGTGACAGAACCATGATCGAAAGCACACTTCCGACTTTCCAACGCCGTGTTGCTTGATGGCGTCAGATATGGAAATCTCGAGCTCCTCATCGTTAACACGAAGCGTGAGATCGCTTTCCACACATCATCAATCAGCGCGACCGCCTGTTAGAAAAGGTCTTCCCAGGATTAGCAGTTGTTGTTTGAATTCTGGAATATCTAAAATATGAAAGTCGCAGGAAAAACAAATCCTAATTCTTACCAACACGTCTTCGACGATACCTTCTCGATATGTGTTGACCCCATCATCGATGAAGAATCGTTCAAATTGATGAGCCCGCTTCAAGAAGTGCTTGACGCCTTCTTCCTCGTAGGGCTCTGTAAGCCTGTCCACTCCTCGTCTGGACGGCGAAGCATTGATTCTTCTGTTCACTCAGACACTGGAAATTGCCCGCTCTTTGCGTATTCTCATCAGACGGCTATTCACCAATTTGATTTTCCAACATCTTCATATGTTTCCATAGCACAAGTGACTCAAATGATTTATCTTTTGCCCGGTGTTGCTTATGAACGACTGCGATTCGTTAGCCAATTGTTGGTTGCTTACAACCAATCACGATCATGTCTTCGAGACTTGGCCTCGCCTCTTGAAATACACCATTCAACATCGTCACGGAGGTTGTCGAAATCGGACGATTCCTCCTGATTGATGTGGTCGACGCTCTCTTCATCTCAACCGACTCTTCAAAATAGGAACTTCTTCATGAGATCGCCATATTTTGAATCACTCAACGAACCGCTGATTTTAAATGGGATAGGAAAACCCCATGCTTGATTGTCACAAATATCGAAAAGTCTCGAGACGCGATCGTCTTCGTGACTCCTCCCCATTTAAATAAATGATTCGTTCGCAGTCGTAATCTCTCGTCCTTTTCTAGAACTTTCGATCTCTGGATCTAATATTCCGATGAATGGAGGTTCTATTGAATTATAATTTCTAAATATATTGATCTTCTTCATTATATTTTAATATCACACAATTAAAAGAAATCAGATCAAGATGTATACAAATCCAGTATGGTGAAAACTAAAGTAAGCATCTCACGTCATCCATGAGATTGTATCATCGCCATCGCAAAACACTTCACTTAACGTTGATCGATGTACGAAAAAACTAAAAGAAAACACGACAAAAAGCAACTGAAGCTAAAGACTCAAAAATTAAATTAATAATAATAAGATTTAAATCTCGTAAAAGTGCGCTCGGCGATCAAAAAAGCTGTGGGATAACTAAACAATCAATCAATAATCCTCCCGGCGATCGGGTTCGCGATCGCGACTTCGATCGTGAGTTTATCGGTGTGCCTCGTGCGGATGGCGACGCATTGATTCTTCTTCATAAAAATTAAATTTTGATAATAAGAAAAATAATAATAAATATAACTTGAATTAATAAATCCAAATCGTCAAATTATTCCTATGTGATCTTAATAATCTTTAACGGCGTCCAAAATTTGATCGTAATTTTCTAACACGAAATGTAAGTATAAAGCGTATCCAAAGATTGTATCACGGAAGCTAGCTCAACGACAATTCATCATTATCCAAGCACGGAAAAAGCGTGAAAGGTTTAAGGCTTCGTAATTAATCCAAAGGTATCCTAGCGAAATATATCCGCTTAAAATCACTAAGATAACTATGAAGAAAGACTAACCCTAGGATGCACAATCCTATCCACAACGATGTTTATCATTATTAACCGCTTTAACCCAAACAAGACTAAGATCACATATATAACCAACAACTTGATTTACTAATTGCGGCGATGATTACTAATTTTCCTATCACGATTCGTCTCTAGAGGAAAATAAGCAACTCAAAGGATCACTAAGAATATGCTTCTCTGAATGTCCTATCTCGATTCGGACTCGAGAACATTAGTATCATGCATTCGAATCGATTGACAATTAATACATTCGTCATTAGCGGCAACTAGATATGCATCAAGATTGATCAGAAATCAACACATATAAATAAGCACCATGAATCATGAATCAATGCGGAAGGTAAATAACAATAGCGGGAATCACAACATATAGGATCGAATCATGCAAACAGGATTAGAGCGGAAAACTAGCGAGACATAATAAGCGGAATAAAATACGATTTAACCATTAAAGCGAAATTAAATATATAAAACTCGTGAGGAGCGTTGGATGAACAATGGTTGGTCTTGAATCCAATCCCAAGAACGAGCGGAAAACAGCGAAAAGCGATCGGACAAAACGTTCCGATCGATAGCGAATGAAAAACTAAATTAGAAACGATGCAAGAATTAAAGCTAGAACTAAGCGGAAGCTAAAACAAAGATAAAACGAGGAAAAACTCTCTAAAAGCGTGTATGGGCGTGCAGGGTCTCACAGGGGCGCAAGAGGCTACTGTTATATTAAATGGTGGAAACCCTAATTTAAGCGTCTGCCGCCTTTCCTCGCGATCATTGCTCATGATCGCTAGCTTCGACATGAGCCATCTCATGTGCGCTCTTCTCTCTCTAAACTTTATTATTTGTATATATCTTTTATCTTATCAATGTAAAACAAATTATAGAAAAAAGAAAAAAAAAGACTACAAAGTAGAGAAATAAAAAAGAAAAGAAAATAAAGAGTACAAAATAGAGAAATAAAAGAAAAACGAAAAAAAAAAGAAATGAAGGACACAAAACAGAGAAACGAAAAGAAAGGAAAAGGAAAAGGAAGAAAAAAGAAAAGAAAAGGAAAAGGAATAAAAAAGAATGCCTGGAAAGGTTTCGAACCCACGACCTTGGAGAGGGAGACGAGATTCTTAACCAGTTACACTACAACATATTTTGAAACTATAAACGGATATAAAATAGTAGTAGTTTTCTAAAAAGGTTGGGGGCCCATGGGCCCCCAGGCCCCAATGTAGCTCTGCCCCTACTTATATCAATATTTTGGGTCGAACTTTTGGGAAATGCCCATTTTGGGTAATATGATAATCTGTCGCTATTCTTTTTTATTCAGTAATTCATATTCCCCTTTCGTAGTAACTTTTCTATTTGCTATGTGTTTTCTATAGAGTGTGATCAAAGCAAGTCCTAAAGATTTTTTGTAAGTAAAATTTCAGGTGGGATCGTGCCAATGGCCTCGATCGAAAATCATTTGTATGTGATTTTTCAACCTGGCTCTACTCGAACACTAAATTGTACTGCACCTTTTTAGGGTGGGCCCCTTATCGTTTGGCTTAAATACAAGTATCATTTACCTTTATAGAGAGTGCATATTATTTTGAGTATCATCAACGTCTTATGCAAGTATCAATTTTCATTTCAGAGAGTGTAAATTACTCTATGTATCCTTATCTATTGTTATGAGTATCATTTAGTTCGAATACAAGTACTATTTACTGTAAGCTAAAGTATTTATTACTATTATCATGTTAATGAGATTTTCTTTGTAACTTATTGTTTTGATTTTGTGGTGTGGGGCTGGATTGAGTGCATGTGACAAATGAGTTTGAGCATGGTGTATTTGTCACCTATGCGTGTAAATCAAATTGTCAATTTGCCAGATGTATCCATTTAGGTGCATGCATGCTCAAATCAGTCAATTTCCTTTATAAATATTAGGCATAAACAAATAGACATGAGCAAAAAAAATGATGACAAAAGAGCAAGCCAAAAAAATGGGGTGTATAGGATGTTGACATTGTAGAATGTGTAAGCCATGCACAATGTGTATGTGTAATGTTGTGTTGTTATTAAGGTTAAAGAAGGTAACAATAGTGTTTCTACAACATGTTATGTAGTACCCTTTGGATGAAACCCCAAAAACAAAAACTTCCATTGTTACCTACCGACATTTAGCCCCATCAAAGTGTTATAGTTCAAGTTCATCTAAGTGGCTCCAACATTTAATGTCTGTTTTCTCTATCTGAAAACATACACTAAATGTCAAAGAGTCACTTATCAATGAATGATTGTTTTGATTTTATAGTGTGGGGCTGGTTTAAGTGATTGTGACAAATAAGTTTTAGCATGATGTATTTGTTACGATAAGTGTTCTTATCTATTGATGTGAGTATCATTTAGCTTGAATACAAGTACTATTCACTGTAAGCCAAAGTATCTATTGAAGAAACTGTTTACATACCATTCTTATAATCCATTTTTGTTTTCTTCTGCATATACTTATCCATTTTTATATTCAGTGAGGACTAAAATGTGTGCAAGAAAGAATGTATCTCCTTTTGGAGCCATTGTTTTATCTATGCGTTCACCTCGTGCAAAAAGAGAATTGGCTGCTTTTGCTTCTGGGGAATTGTATAGGGATGAGTATTCAATTACTCGGTCGGTTTCAGACGAAATAGTCGAATTTTTCAAAAAAATAACCAAACCAAACCGAATTTTATTCCATAATCGAGCCGAAATAACTGAAATATATTTCGATTAAACTTAATTTATAACAAAAATATATATATTTTTCAAATAAATAAATAAATAATATTATGTTTTACAAAATAATATATATTGATATAATAGGGGGGAGAGAGAGAGAAATGAATAGGGTTAAGGATATTAATATATTAAAATTATAATTCTAACTAACTAAATAAAAATATTATATAATATATATATATATATATATATATATATATATATATATATAATTCGACTTTCGGTTATTTGGTTAAAAAATTACAGGCGATCAAAATCGAATTACCAAATTTTAATTCGATTTTAACTGAATTAACCGAACTAAATTTAATTTTTGGTTTAGTTCATTTCGGTTATTCGATTTTTGGATATTTTGCTCACCCCTAGAATTTTATACAAAGAATAAACGACTGAAGAAGGCTACACCAAAGTAATACTTCTCTTCTCTATGAATGAAACTTTCAGTGTTATTTAATCCACTTGTTTATTCCTTTGAAAATATTCATTATACATTTAAGTATCTTTTTGTTTGAGTTTAGAGTATAATGAGTTTGGGAACTCGAGTATTATTTAATCCACTTGTTTTAATTACTTGCAGTAATGATTGTTCTTTGCACGTTGTTATCATCAACTGTCATCCTGGAGGTTCGTGTGAAATCATCGAACTTCTTAATGATGTACAACGCGAATAGATTAAATCAATAGGATTTGGTGGTTTTTCAGAGCCTCTCTAGAGACCTCTGGTAGCGCGGATATCAAAACAAGAAACAACGAAACTGAAATTTTTTCCCACCAATTAACTATTTTTTTCCGCCATTTTACTCTTTTTCCGCATCTCATTCTGGGATACGTATTCGCGTCAATTTACTCTTTATTTTTCGACTCTAACGTATCACTACTTCACAATGACTGAGAATTTAGGACTTTGAATGATTAGGATAAAGATGTGTATATGATTGATCTATTTGGGAGGATCTAACATGGAATAAAAAATCTATGATTATCAGAATATAAATGATGAACACTGACTCAACACAATGGATAGGACTCAGACACTATGGATGGTATATAAACACGAAAAAGTAAAAAAAAATTCGGGGAATTTCGTCAATATTTTTGGGTTAGTTTTCGTTGGGTGTTTTGGGGTCTTTGAGTCATATACTTCATTGCAGGTCATTGGAAAACCAAATTAGGATTAAAGAGGGAGATGTGTGGTTATCATTTGGTATCAAAACCATGCCTCGAGCGAGGTCGGGTCTTCCGTCTATGGTTATTCATTTTTCTGTCCGTGCCTTCTTAGTTGTTTGAGACCAAAATTTATCCTAATCATTCCAAGTCCTAAATTCCCAGTCATTGTGAAGTTGTGATATGTTAGAGTCGGAAAAAAATTTGACGTGAATACGTATCCCAGAATCAGACGTGGAAAAAGAAAATTGGCGGGGAAAAAATTTGTTCCAAAAAAAGGAGTAAATTGGAGGAAAAAAATTGCAGTTTCGTTATTTTTAGATTTGATATCCATGTTACTAGAGGTCCTTGAGAGGTAAGGAAAAAAGTTGAAATTTTTTTCGGGAATTTCGTCAATTTTTTTTGGGATGTGTTTTGCATGTTTTTGTTATGTTTTTCTTTGTTTGTTTTAAACGATTTGGTTCCTATTCGTTTAGTTTTGAATATGTTTTATTGGAATCATGTTCGTTTTCATTTTGTGTAGGGAATGCTCGAGTTTAAGCATTTTGTTCATAAAAACGCACCCAAGCACCGAACTCGGCGTAGCAGCCGCTGGGTGCGCCTTGGCGTCGAGAGGATGCGCTCAAGAAGGCCACGTTCGGTGCTGACATGCGTCCGTATCAACCCGAGGGCGCGCGTTTTCGGCACTGGCATGCTTCCGGCGCTTGGCATCCAAGCTGAAGTTGTCCAGAGAGCGCCCGCGTCCGGGGCTGGCATGCGTCCGGCGCTTGGCGCCCAAGCTGAAGTTGTCCAGAGAGCGCCCGTGTCCGCGCTGGCTTGCGTTCGACGCTGGGTGCCAATCTGAAGTTGTCCAGAGAATCGATGCGTCCGACGCTGGCCCCTGCTTCATGAAAGCAGCCTCGTCCGCGCCTGGTGACCCAGATTTCATCTTCTTCGTGAAGGGCACATCCGTAGCAGGCGAGGAATTTTGGGCACTATATATATGAGTTGAAACGCTGAAAAACCTTACTTCTATTATTATTCTTCAGTTTATTTTCTTTCCAGCGACTCCTCCACGCACTATTTTTCTTCCTTTGTTTTCCAAGTATTTTCCTTTACACTTTGTTTATTCAAGAACTTTGATTGAAGAAATTGATCAACGACTATTGCGATTGTAAGGATTGTTATTCTCTTTTCTTCCGTTGAATTATTGAATAATGATTTTTATTAATTTCAATTGTTTGATCCGTAAGATGAGCATGAACTAATCTTCTTCTAGGGTTGGGTGATTCAAAATGATTGATTGTTTATTTGTTTTGATGGAGTATACCAATTGAATCTTAGGATTTACTGTTAAGTGATTGATCACCATTTAATTGTTTATGTTTCATGTATTATCGAGAGATAGATACGTTGCATCATAGGAATCAATTGGGTTAGAGGTTACCGGAAACGAGTACTCTAATAGTTTATGTATTTGTGAAATCTTATAACCTAGGTTTAATCCACGGAACAAAAGTCGAGTGTTTGGATTATTGGTTAGAGGATTGCATGAGTAGGTACATTTCTTAAGAAAGCATTAATCAATTAATCAAGGCGAAGAACCTAATGCCCTAGTCTTTCTCACAATCTTGAATTGCTCCTGTTGCTATTGAACTGCTTTGAACATTTGTTTGAATCGTTTGCGTGATTTAATTTCCTGTCAATTTTAGTTAAGTATCCCCCAATCAAGTTTAGGATTTAGATTTACCGTTTTAATCGTAACATATCATAAGCCCTGTTAAGTCTTCCTCGAGAGATTCGACTTGGATCGACCTTACCACCCTATAGGGATCTCGTACTATTGCGAGTGACTTAGTAGAACAATTTGGTCGGAACAAATTTTGGCGCTGTTGCCGGGAAGACTTTAGGCATTTTTTATTGTGTTATTTTCCCCTCCTTATCTTCTATTTTTCTTTATTTTATTTTATTTTGTTATTTTTCTTCCCACAGGTGCGCGTAATCCGTTTTCTTGTCTTGTGTTTGTGTATGCTAGGTCGTCGAAGTCTTAAAAGGAAATTGGCACCGGTATTCGACAACATTCACAAGGTGAGAGATTTTAATCTTTCGAACTCGGAGGAAGAAAGCTCGTCTGAAAGTGAGACGAGTTCAGCGACAGTTGAGTACGAGAATTTGGAGAGTAGATCTCTAAGTGAGGAACTTGTTCCAGAAGAAATGGCAGCAAATGGAGGAGTCAACGATGAAGGAAACCGGTGGAAGCGTGATTTTGTTCGACCCGTCATTGGGGTGACAACGTCATGCATAGTCCTCGGGGATCCGGCCCAAAACTACGAGTTGAAGCCTATTCACTTCAACCTTCTACCATCGTTCTATGGAATGCCAAGTGAGGATGCTTTGAACTTCATCCGGGAGTTCTATGCAGTGGTTCACACTTTTTCGTTGAACGGGCTCACAGAAGGTACTCTGAGAATGAGGTGTTTTCCTTACACCTTAAAGGATAGAGCCAAGACGTGGTTGATGTCTCTACAACCTGGTTCAGTGACGAGTTGGCAAGCTATATATGATAAATTCATGGGAAAATACTACTCGAACTAGAAAATGCAAGAGCTGAGAGCCAAGATAGCTACCTTCAAGCAGATGATTGGAGAACCTCTTTATGAGACATGGGATCGTTTCAAGTCGCTACAGCAGCAATGCCCGCATTACCATTACCCCAGCTGAGCTCCTCAATCAGTTTTTCTATGATGGATTGACGATGGACTTCCAATATATGATAGATAATGCGGCTGGAGGAGACATTGGTAATTATACTGCCGATGATGTTAGCGAGATTTTGGAAACATTAGCTGCAAATTTGCAAAGGAGAAGCACATGACGAAGGCCTGCTGCAGCAAATGAGGTGACGCCTAACTTTGAAGTGACACAGTAATTGGCGGAGCTCACTCGCCAAGTACAGCTATTGAGAGTGAATGAGTCTCAACCCCCGCCTCAATTCCAACAGCAACAAGTTATGTCAATGGAGACATGTGGTATATGTGGTGAAGCGGGACACGGGGCCAACATGTGCCAAAGAGCCAATGACATGACATATGACGAAGTGCAAGTTAATGCTATGCAAGGGTTCCAACAAGGGTTCCAAAGAGGCAATCAGCAAGGATATCAACCGAGGCTTAAATACGATCCCTTTTCAAATTCATACAATCCCGGCTGGAGAGATCATCTTAATTTCTCCCGAGTCGAATCAAGGGGATCTAGTCGGGGCTCGATTCGATAAAGAACCTACTCAACAAAGCAGAATAACAATAGCGACAACTATCTCCACAAACCCAACAAAGAAATGGGTGCACCGAGGAAGCCAACGCTTGAGGATTCTCTACATACTTTTATCCAGGCAAGTCATCAGAGATTTGAGTCTGTGGAAGTATCAATGAAGAGGATAGAGACTCAAGTAGGACAGTTAGCTGGGACCGTTGGAGAATTGGCACAACAAGGACAGAAAGGGAAACTGCCTAGTCATCCTGAACAAGCACAAGCAATCACGGTTCTCAGGAGTGGAAAAACGATTGACAATAGAGTGGAAATTCCACTAGAGGAAACCGAATTGACTAAAGTGACTGACGAAGTACAAAAGGATAGCACAGAGGAGGAAGAGAAGAGACATCTGAGGCTTCATAAAGCCGAGAATCCGTATCAACATCCAATTCCCTTTCCGAGCAGGTTGAGGAGTGAAAGAAGGATCAGCAGTTCTTAGAGTTCTACAAGATGCTCTCTAAAGTGAATGTGAACTTGCCTCTCCTAGATGTTATTCGAAATGTGCCAACATATGTTAAATTCTTCAAGGAGTTGGCATCGAAAAAGAGAAAGTTTGTAGATGACAAGAAGGTAATTGTATCCGAGGTTGCTAGTGCTATTTTTCAGCATCAACTGCCACCCAAGCAGCACGATCCATGAAGTTTTGTAATAAAGATTGCTTTGAGAAATGGAAAGGAAGCTACAGGCATGCTCGACCTAGGTGCAGGTATAAATTTAATGCCTTACTCTATTTTTGAGCAACTAGAATTAGGGGAATTAAAACCTACTCGCATGTGTCTACAGTTAGCTGATAGATCAATTCGTTACCCTAAGGGGATTATCGAGGACATATTAGTCAGAGTGGGTGGGTTGATTATTCTTGTTGATTTTGTTGTTCTTGATGTGGATGACGTTAAGGAAAATGGTAGAGAGCACACAATTGTTTTAGGTAGACCTTTTATGGCTACCACCAACACGTTGATTGATGTTAAAAATGGAGTATTGAAAATGACAGTGTTGGGAGAAACTGTGTCCTTTTCTGTTAGAGATAGCACTATAGTACCATCTTCTGATGTGATTGATAATTGTTCTTACATAGATGCTATTGATTGCTTTGTGGTCGAGACATGTGTATTGCAGGAAGATCGCATAGAGACCTTTCTTGCAGGTTTTGATGAAAATGAAAAGAAGCTCTGTCTGGAGAGCAATATTAAGGAGGAGAACAGAAAGATAGTAGTGGAAAGATTACCTCCACAAGGGAAACCAGACCTCAAAGAGTTACCCGAACACCTCAAATATGTCTATCTCGAGGAGGGTGAGCAGAAACCTGTCATAATCTTTGCCGTGCTAAACAAGGTAGAGGAAGAACAACTTATTGAGGTGCTGAGAAAGGAATAAACAAGCTCTTGGATTGAGTATGTCTGATATTCGAGGAATAAGTCCAGCTATGTGCATGCATCGGATAGTACTTGAGGAAGGGGCTAGGCCAATTCGGGAAGGACAACGAAGGTTGAATCCTAACCTTATAGAGGTAGTCAAGAAGGAGATTCTTAAGCTCCTTGCAGAAGGACTCATTTATCATGTAGCAGACAGTCAGTGGGTTAGTCCAGTTCACGTGGTACCCAAGAAAGGTGGCATCACTGTGGTGAAAAATGATAAAGAAGAGCTTGTGCCAACAAGGACCACCACTAGATGGAGGATGTGCATAGACTACAGAAAATTGAATGCCACCTCTAGAAAGGGTCATTTTCCTCTTCCATTTATTGATCAAATGTTAGATAAGCTAGCTGGACATGAATATTATCGTTTTCTTGATGGTTTGTCTGGTTATTATCAGGTAGCAATTGCTCTGGAGGATCAAGCCAAAACAACTTTCACTTGTCCGTTTGGCACTTTCGCATGGAGGAGGATGCCATTTGGTTTGTGCAATGCCCCTGGAACGTTTCAAAGATGCATGACTTCTATCTTTTCAGAAACTATTGGTAATTTCATTGAGGTATTTATGGATGATTTTTCAGTTTTTGGATTATCTTTTCATGATTGTCTCATGAAGTTAGATGTGGTTCTTGAACGTTGTATTGAATGCAATCTTACATTAAGCTGGGAAAAGAGCCATTTTATCGTGACAAGTGGGATTGTATTAGGTCATGTGATATCTAAAAAGGGGATCCAAGTTGATAAGGCAAAAATCGATCTAATTGAAAAATTACCTCCACCAATTGATGTTAGAGGAATTAGAAGTTTCTTAGGGCATGCAGGATTTTATAGGCGATTTATTAAGGATTTTTCAAAATAAGTCAACCATTATGTAAATTGCTTGCCCAAGATGTTCCTTTTCTGTTTGATGAAAGTTGCTTGCATGCTTTCAATACTTTGAAAGAAAAACTTATCTCTGCACCTATTGTTGTTGCCTCCGATTGGTCATTACCCTTTGAGATTATGTGTGATGTATCGAACACTACAGTTGGAGCTGTCCTAGGTCAATGTATTGATAAAATATTGCGTGTGATTTACTATGCAAGTTTAACTCTTAATTCTGCGCAAGGAAATTACACGAATACAGAAAAAGAGCTCTTAGCTGTGGTTTTTGCCTTAGACAAGTTTAGATCTTATATTCTAAGATCTAAAACAATTGTACACAGTGATCATACAACCCTTCGATACTTGATGTCTAAACCTCAAGCGAACCTAGATTGATTAGGTGGATTTTATTCTTTGCAAGAATTGATGTTGAGATTAAGGATAGAAAGGGTAGTGAGAATGCAGTAGCCGATCATTTACTCGTCTTCCCTTTAACCCCCAATCGGATGACTTACATCAATCTGGCATTAGTGATGAGTTTCCCTTTGAGCATGCATTTGAGACTTATGTTATTCCTTGGTATGCTGATATATGCAATTACCTTGCAAGTGGAAAATTACGTCCTGATATTTCTTCTCAAAAGAAGAAAAGGTTTTTGTCTTCTTGCAGGAACTATTATTGGGATGATCCTTATCTTTTTCGCCTTGGCAAGGATGAGGTTATCAGAAGATGCATTCCAGCAGAAGAGTAACTAGAGATACTGACGTTGTGTCATGCTTCGCATTGTGGAGGACATTTTGGGGATCGTAAGACCGCCTTTAAGGTTCTTCAATCCGGATTTTATTGGCCGTCAATCTTTAAGGATGCGCATAAATTCTGTTTAGCATTTGATAGGTGTCAACGGGTTGGTGTGATAGGAGTTAGAAATGAGATGCCTCTTAATTCTAATTTACCTGTCGAAATTTTTGATGTGTGGGGCATTGATTTTATGGGTCCTTTTCCAAAGTCTTGTGGATTTGAGTATATTCTTCTTGCTGTAGATTATGTGTCCAAATGGGTGGAAGCGATTCCTACCCGGACATGTGATGCTAATATTGTCATCAAGTTTGTGCAGGATAATATTCTTTGCAGGTTTGGATTTCCTCGAACTATAATTAGTGATGAAACACACACGTAATAAGTTATTTGAGAAATTGATGAAGAAGAATGGAGTTTCCACAAAGTAGCAACACCATATCATCCTCAAACTTGAGACGGGCCGAGACGAGCAACAAGCAAATCAGTGGATTCTCGCAAAATGGTGAAGCCATCGAGAAAAGATTGGGCAACTAAACTGAATGAGGCTCTATGGGCATATCGAACAGGTTACAAAACCGTGTTAGGGATGAGCCCTTATAAGTTGGTCTATGGTAAGTCTTGTCATCTTCCGGTTGAGATTGAACATAAAGCATATTGGGAAATTAGGAATGTGAATTTGGATTTGTCTCAAGCTGGAAAAGAACGGACTTTAGAGTTGTTTGAACTTGAAGAGCTGCGTGATGAAGCTTATGAGAATGCTCGAATGTATAAGGAAAAGGTGAAGATAATCCATGATAAGAAGTTGGTGAGAAAAGATCTTCAACCTGGAATGAAAGTGCTTCTTTTTAATTCACGGTTGAGACTGTTTCCCGGGAAGCTTCGGAGCAGATGGAGTGGTCCATACAAGATAGAAGAAGTATTTCCATACGGAACAGTGAAATTGTATAATCGTGATGAGAAGAAGTCTTTCCAAGTCAGTGGACAACGTGTGAAGTTGTACATTGAAGAAGCACCGAATGTGATGGAGACTGAGTCGATAAGACTCCAAGAAACAGTTTCAGAATGAAGGATTAATGGTCGGGCTAGTGACGGTAAAACTAGCGCTTCGTGGGAGGCAACCCACGTTTCTTTATGTTTTGTTTTTGTTTTCTTTTGGTTTTGTTTCTGTTTGTGTTTTTGTCTTTGTTTTGGTTTTGTGTGGTGTAGGATTAGGAGTTATATATCTACTGTTGGATTTGTGTACTGAAAGCAGTTTTGGTTGAGCTTGTATAAAATGATTCCTGTTACCACTATTACAATCTCCTATCTGAATTGATTACTTGATTGCATATATATGTCCCTTTATCTCATATATAAGTTAGATCATACAGTGTGTTGTAGATCACAGAAGTCTGTATGATTGGTCAAGCTTAATGAGATATAAAAGTATCACACCGAGACAACTTGAGGACGAGTTGTCGGTATAGGCTACATGTATAGATAAGTGACTTGACTTGGTTGCTTGTCTATACTTGATGCGTCTCGATGTATTGATGGATCACGGTGAGATGAGTTCTTCTATCTGACCGTCGTGAAGAACCTAGATCTCGGAGACTTACGTTGATCTAAACCTCGATAAGGTATTAGATGAGTATGAGTTGTTGACCATCACTTTTACTTATTATGGGTGAGGGCTACATGAGTTAACCCAAGATTCTCTGCATCTTGGGTGGTGGCGGTCTTGTATGTCATGCTAGTTACATGTGTCGAGTCACCGTATCCGCTTAGGATGATGACGTCCCCTTAATGAGCTCAAAAGGTTTATTGTACTAAACCCTGCAGGTTGAGTTATCTCAAGTACAATAATAAGGTTGAGTGGTACTACTTAAGGAATTAAAGTAATTAATTATTTTAAGCGGTCGATCAGAAATAATTAATGGACGTCGATATCTTAAATACGAGGATTCGTATTGTCTAAGTGCAAGCCGACTCAACTTGGTAATAAAGGGGTAAGTCGGATTTATTCTCTAGTGGCATGAATAAATGTTTATGAATTAATTTATGTTACGGGCTGAACATAAGATAATTAATTTATTTGAGGCCCATCTTTATTCCTTGCATTTGATCCCTGGGCTGGCCCATCCAGGCCTGTTGCTAAGATGAAATTCGATCCTCTCCTTATAGAGTCCCTCTGGGACTATGTCTTGATCCTCTCTATCTTAAGTGATATTATTATATTTATTGGATATGCATAAATTCTATCTTGATAGGATTTAGGATTGCATTATAAATATAAGGTGAGAGACAATCAAACACTAATCCTAAGATAAGAATTTCGAAAATTACTATTCCAAAAGAAGAGATTTTCGTAAACTTTAGGAGAAGGAAGAAGGTGAATTTCTATAGCACTCTCCATAGATTGTCCTCACTCGGCATTGGAGTTTAGGCAATCGGGATACAGTCCAGAAGATCAAAGCACGAGTCTTGATCCGTTCTTCCCCGACAGATTCGCAGGTAAACACGAGAAAACTCCTACGTGTTGCAATTAATTATATAGGTGCATGCTAGGAACATAATCAATGTATGGTGAATTAAACATCCAAGATAGATCCTCGGGAGAGGTTAAAATCGATTTCCTACAATTGGTATCGAGCACAGGATCGATATCTCGCTCTGCTTGGATTAATTCACGCTTGATTATAACGTGCACAATTAATTAATTATGAATCAGTCGTTCATCGTGGCTCGTTTTATTTTTTGTCGGATTTTGTTTTTCACCACCTCGGTAGTTTCGTATTTTTTCGACAGTCCTCGGCAGCTTCTGGGTGGATAGGGACGAGAGTCGTCGGTGGCATCAAGCGAGGCTGGGCGGCATGGCTCGGCAGCCGGGCGTGCGGGGCGCACGATTCTCGCGTAGATGCCTCGACACGCCTCGGCACTGAGCGTGTGCACCCGGCAGTCCTCGGCAGATGCAGGTGAGGCGTGCGTTTATCGCGCGGGAAACCTCAGCGACCATCGGCAAATCACGCACGGGAAACCTCAAAGATGCCTCGGCAGTGCTCGGCGGCACGGCTAGGCAACATGCGCGCGAGATTCGCGGCAATGCTTGGCTGCCACGGCTTGAGCTTGCGCGGGCGTGCTCGGCGGCACTGGGCGATGCGGGCGTGCGATTTTCATGCGGAAGCCCCGACATCGCTGCGTGACGCGGCTCGACAGCGTACGCACGAGATTCTCGGTAGCTTCGGCGGGATGGCACGCGAGTCGCGCGTAGGTTTTCTCGGCAGACGCCTGCACCTACGCGCAGATGACTCGGCAGCTGCCTCCCGGCGTGCCACGCAATTCTCGGTGGGGGTCTAGGCGACGTCGAGCGGCCAGTTCTCGGCCAGCATGGGTGACGGCATGGGGGCATTGTGCGGCGGGTGGCTGCTGGGCGAGCGCATGGGCTGTGCCCTAGCGCACGGCCCAACACACTTGGGTCGACCCCACACAATTTCGGCCCTGACCCGATTTTTCGGCCCGAACCCGATTTTTTGACCCGGTTCTAGATTTTTAGCCCGATCCGACCCGTTCTAATGATTCGGCCCATTTTCAATTTTTGGTCCAAATCCAGTTTTGACGAATCCGGTCCGTGCCCGTGCACGCGAGGCCCGTTTTCGAGTTTGAAGATTTGTACTTTGCAAATTTATGTAATAAATTAGGCAGGGAAATACAGGATCCACGAGTGGGCCGCGATGAACGATTTTATTTTATTCTTATCGTTCAAAGCATATCGTGGATGTTTAAAATATGCAGAAGCATGCTATGTATGTTTAATTACGTAGATAAACATTTTATATGTTTTCGTGATTGGATCGCATAGTAAGCATGCTAGGTTTATCCTTTTTCAAGCATATTTTAGAATTACTGAGCATGTTTTACATGTTGAGTTCTATAGAAAAGCATGCTAGGATTACGTGATTTGCATGGACAAACCTTTTGAAACAAAAGACTAAGCAAGTAACCCGACATATTAATTTTAAAATTAAAATGTTAAGACCTCCACTTTTGATCTCTAAACAAAGTGATACGTGACTTTGTGAGTAAACGTCCACACAGCGTGGCTTGCTTGCTTTGTTTGTCATAAGTTTGTTAGATGAGATTTCTACATAAAACATTTTAATCTATTGAGAAGTGGGAGTTTCATGTGTAAACATCCACACTCGTGGCTTGCATATGCGATTTTTCATAAGTTCTCTAGAGATAGATTTAAACTGAGATAACAAGGTCCTAGTGAGTATGCCAATTCTTAGAATTCATTTTCTGCTGTTTAAATTGTGGTCATTGCTTAGACATCACCTCAAGTACAACTTCACGCGAAGTCCCTTCTTGCGATAGTGATGTGGCCTAGTAAGGTCCAATCATTAATTTCATTTGTCTTGAGGATAAGTTGACATGGATTGAGATTAAACGACTAAAAGGTATATTTTAGTCTGGTCGAGGGGTTCATGTGTAAATGTCCACACGCGTGGCTTGCATGTGGGATTCCTTGAGCGATTGGAGGTTTCAATTAATATTGTTTTATCAAAAGGTTACAATATTGTTGTTACGAATTATGTGCGATCGTATGCTTATGTGTTTACATTACTTTTCAGATATGTCTCTTACACCGATTATCAATATGCTCGCACAAAATCCTATATCCGGTCTAAATTTTATCGAGTGGAAATGAAACATGGAATATGTTCTTATCGTTGAAGAACACATGTTTGTTCTCACTACTCCCAAACCCGATGCCCTTACTGACACATCGACTAATGAGTAGCGAGAGTCAAGCAGACTTTCGCATAAGTCAAACAATATGGCCAAGTGCTATATGATGACTACGATGTCCAAAGGCTTGCAACTGCAACATCAGTCGATGGTAGACGCGACTGGTATATGTTCAAGTCTCGAGAGTAAGTTCGGGCAGTCGGATCGGACAGTCCGCTTCCACACGATGAGAGAAATCTTGGCGTGTAAGATGGAAGAAGGAAGTTCGGTCGATGAACATGTCTCCCACATGACTCATCTCATGGATAGTCTTGATCAGTTGGGAGGAGGTATTGACGACGAAGCCAATGTCGATATCATCCTCAACACACTGCCCAAGTCTTTTGATAACTTTCGCATGAACGCGATCATGAGCAAGACCGAGTATACACTTAGTCAGTTGCTTAATGATCTCGTGGTCGCGGAAAGAGTCATGGGTAAGGGAGCACATGCCCTTGCTAGCACATCTAGGGGCCCAAATTTTTCGTTGAAAATGGAAGAAGAAAAAGGGGCACCAAAGGTGGTAGAGGCAAAGGAACTAGTGGGAGTAATGGGAGCAAGAACATATGCCGCCACGGAGGCTTGAAAAAGCGAAGGAGAGGAGAAGTGCTTGAGTGCGGCAAGACGGGCATTGGAAGACCAAGTGCCCTATGCTCAAGGCTCAATGTCGCCATTTGCTTTAATAACGGAAACATGTTTAGCGACTTGTTCTACTCATTCATGGGTAGTAGATACGGTGCGATGATCATGTTTGTTACACGTTCAGGGTTCTTATGACAAGAGAGCGTGTGATGGCGAGATAATGATCTCCGGGCAACGCAGCGAAAGTCGAGGCCGTTGCGATCGGAGATGTTACTTTATGTTTTGATAGAGCGGTTTTAGTTTTAAAGGCGTTTTATATGTGCGGAGTTTCGTGAAACCTTATTTCAGTTTGAAACTATTTATTCACTGGATATTCAGTTGTTTTTATAGTGGTGTTTCTATCATAAGAAATAACGAAGTTATCGTGGTGGCATTTTATATAATTAAGCTTTATACTATTTACGCCAAACATAATACATTTAATTATGTTGCATCTACATCAAACCTTAAAAGAGAAAGTTTTCTTAGAAGATGACACTACATTTCTCGGCATCTTAGATTAGGTCACATCAATCTAAATAGGATCAAAGGCGGCTAAGAATGGGCGTTGGGTGATCTCACGATTACTCCATTCCCATCTGCGAATCTGTATAAAAGGAAAGATGTCGACCGACCGCTCAACGCCAAGGGTTATAGAGCGAAAAAGTATTGGAGCTAGTCCATTCGACACCGTGTGGACCTATGTCAACACAAGCTCGTGGAGAATGCAGTATTTTATCACTTTCATTGGCGATTACTCAGTGCGGACACATATACCGCTTCATGCAAGTCAGAATGCTTTGAGAAATTCAAAGAATTTAAGGCGGAAGTGGAGCGAAGCTTGGTAAAGTATCAAGTCATTTGATGCGATCGTGGTGGCGAATACCTCGATGTGAGTTTATGGACTATTTGATGCGATGGATTACCTCCCACTCACTACACCGGCACACCACAACAAAATGGTGTGTCGGGGCGAAGAAATAGGACTCTTTTAGAAATGGTTAGATCGATGATGAGTTATGGAGCGTTGCTATTTCGTTTTGGGGTATGCTTGAAACAACGACATACTTGCTAAATCTAGTACCATCAGTCGATCGAAAAGACCCTTTCGAGTTGTGGTTTGGGCACAAGCCTAGTTTAAGCCACATAAGGATATGGGCGATCCGGCCACGTGTCTTTGAACAAGAAGGCGACAAGTTGGAGTTTAGATCGATGCGAAGGTCATTTATTGGCTATCTAGCGGAGCGAAGGTGGTTATTTCTATAGTCCTAAGGATCGGAAGGTCATTATTAACACTAATGCCCGATTCTTAGCGGAGGATTATATGAAAACCATAAATCCAAAGTTGAAATCATTCTTGAAGAATTAGAAGATGATCGTATTCCACCACCGATTAAGCGAAAGGTGCGAGATGTCGGTGTCTAGTGGGAGGATCGACACGGATACTTCAAGAAATTGAAGTGGGTGAGTTCCTTTGGAGATACCGGCCGTCTGGTGGCTTCTATCCGATAAGTTGTGCAGATAGAGAACCACAAGTTATTGCACTCACCGTTGCCATTGTGCGATGGCGCCTTGTCATAGTGGGAGGTTGTTCGTCAACCCGATCGATTTATGTTCATGGGTGAATCTTGGTTTAGTCGAGAAGCGAGCGAGCAATAATTGACCCATGGACATACGGTGAGGCGATCGAAGACATTGATGCAAGATCATGGCACACGCTATGGACTTAGAAATTGAGTCCATAACAGACTATGGATGTATACGAAAAGACACCTCTACCGGATGGCAATGAAGCCATAGGTAGTAAATGGGTATCTGAGAGGAGAGAGATTCGAGATGGAGAGGTTTCGGCTTTTAAAGCCATGCTTGTGGCGAAGGGTACAATCAGTTGAGGGCATCGATTTCTATGAGACCTTTTCGCTGTAGCAATGCTCAAGTCCATCGAAATTCTTACGCCATAGCAGCCCACTTAAACCTTGAGGTTTGGCAAATGGATGTGAAAACCGCTTTTCTAAGCGGTTACCTTGAAGGTAGAGACATCTATATGCAAACCGAAGGTTATGTAGTGAAGGGTGAAGAGCATCTAGAATGAAAGCTTAAGAAGTCCATTTAAGGACTTAAACAAGCTTCACGATCACGGAACTTACGCTTTGGCGAGGCGTAAAGTCCTATGGATTTACTCGGTTGCTTAGCGAAGGTTGTGTGTATCGTTTAGATGTCAGCGGTGATGTGGTATTTCTTGCACTTTACGTAGATGACATCCTTCTACTTGGCAACAATGTGAAGTTGTTATCGGATGTAAAGAGTTGGTTATCGACCGTTTCAAATGAAAGACTTAGGAGATCACGTACATTCTTGGGATCAAGGTTTCACCGAGATCACAAGAGGAAAATGTTGAGCTTATCTCGGGCGTCTTACATTGATCTTGTGATTACACGTTTAGTATGCGACCGCCAAGAAAGGATTGCTACCTTTCGGACATGGTGTTCGTTTATCTAAGGAGCGATCACATATGAGTGCAAAGGAGATAGAGAAATGAGACAAGTTCCTTACGCTTCCACCGTAGGAAGTCTCATGTATGCAATGCTATGCACCGGGCCCGATATACGCTGTCACGGTAGGCATAGTAGCTAGATATCGTCTAACCTGGACAAGCTCATTGGATGCGGTAAAGCATATACTCAAGTACACGAAAGGACTCTAGATTATAGGCTAGTTTACCATGTCGATAGTCTAATGCCTTTGGGTTATTCAGGACTCGGTTCCAAGGCGACCGTGATGAGAAGAAGTCTACCTCGGGCTATGTGTTTACCTTGGGAGGAGAAGCCGTATCCTGGAGGAGTGCAAAGCGGCGATGCATTGCGGACTCCACCATGGAAGCGAATATGTAGGCGCTTGAGGTCGCTAAAGAGGCAGTATGGTTCAAGAACTACCTCATGGATCTAGATGTGGTACCGGTTTGCCAAGAGTATCATAGTTTCTTGTGATAACTTTCGGTGCGATGTAAAACTCGAAGGAACCACGGACCCACAATGCAACCAACACATAGAGAGAAAGTACCATGTGATACGAGAAATCGTTAGATGAGGGGACGTGCTGATCGAAAAGATTGATACTATGGATAACCTAGCGGATCCATTCACGAAGAGCCTGCCGCAAAAAGTCTACGAAGTGCACATTCGAGGACTTGGATTGCGCAAGATGGCACCCACTTAGAAAGGAAACTTTTGTATAAGTGGGAGAAGCAAAGTGATGGTATTATTTGTAATAGCTAGTAGAGAGACACATTGTATACTAAAAGTTTTGCTTTAGTATAACTGGGAGATTGTTGGATTTGTATACTGAAAGCAATTTTGGTTGAGCTTGTATACAATGATTCATGTTACCACTATTACAATCACCTATCTGAATTGATTACTTGATTGCATATATATGTCCCTTTATCTCATATATAAGTTAGATCATACAATGTCTTGTAGATCATAGAAGTCTGTATGATTGGTCAAGCTTAATGAGATATAAAAAGTATCACAGCTGAGACAACTTGAGGACGAGTTGTCGGTATAGGCTGCTATATAGATAAGAAGTGACTTGACTTGGTTGCTTGTCTATACTGGTATGTCTCTGACGTATTGATGGATCACAGTGAGATAAGTTCTTCTATCTGACCGTCGTGAATGTAATACCCCATCCTTCCTGAGCATCAGGTTTGCATGGCACGTTTTTCGAGAAAGGTCAAAATGTTGACTTTTGTTTCGGTGATCGACCATCACGAAACCTCGAGGCGTTGTGAAGAGTGTCTTATGATGAATTCATAGACACTAAGTATCTGAGTTTTCGACCACCCACGAAGGTTTGGCACTCAGGGAAGTTATCAAAACCGGACTTTTCATGGGTCTTTTAAAAGCATATCTTGTTTATAGTCGTTGTGTCCGGTATTTTATTTAGAGTCCATGGGTACTAAGTTTGATAAATTTGGAGTCCGTTTGCAAAAGTTGCATCGCTTTTTGCGTTTTCGAAAAGGACCGCTTGCTGACACTCGCACCCTGCTTTTTCGATAAATAGGAGGCTAGGGCCTTCATTTTCAACGTTCATTCTCTTCGTCTCTCGTGTTTACGGACGAGCCGAGCAGCTCAGTCTGCTGCAGGCTGGAGGAGTGGGGATCGGCAGGGAGGCTTCGGCGGCGGTGCCATTCTTGTTCTGCTGCCACCACCGCCGATCGACCCTCCCGGTAGCCCCGTTGTTTGTTTTGTCCTTTTCTTGTTTTGATTCCGCTTTTTTGTAGAAAATATAGCATAGAACTCGGGATTCTAAAGGGACGGGACGGGAAAACGGTCGGAGGCCGGCCAATTTGGCCGCCGAATCTCCACCGAATCGCCTCCGCCGCCGTGGCTGTTGGCCACCGATTTGGTGGCTGACGGGCCACCTTTTGTCTACGGGTGCTTTAGGTTTTGAGTTCCGGGCTATGCATTCCACTAAAGTACCGATTTCAATTTTCTGTTTTTCGTGTTTCTGCATGTCGGGATGTTTTCCGTTGCTTCGAGTTTTCTAAAGGAAGTACATGCCCGGGTTATCCATTTTCAACATAGCTTGTCATTCCATGTTCGTCGTTATGCATATTGCTTATGTTTCCATTTTCATGCATCGATTTTGGATGGTTTATCCTAGATCGAGGATGAGCATCGATTTTTGAAGCTTCTTGTTTGCTAAGATTTGAGTCGACTTGCATGCATGCATATTTTGAAAGTACCCTATTATAGGTCTTGATGCCACGAATATATTTTCCCTCTTTGCATCGAGTTGATTTGAAAACCGGAGGTGCGAATGTGGGTTCGAAAGTCGAAAAACCCGTTTACTTGATCTTCGTTTGGATCACGATATTGCTTTGCTTTGTGGGATGTGACCCCAAAAGTTGTTCCGTCTTGTTACGGTACCTACCGGTGCGATCGGTGAAGTCATCGGATCGGTGAGATATCTCGGTTGGCGTTTTAAATACATTGAGGTTGGGTTATATATGCTTATTTTGAGTTATTTACTACGATATTTCAAAATAAAACATGTGCCGTAAAATGTTTTGGTGAAGTTATTCTTGTTCTACGATCCGAGATGTGGTTCTATTGTGATTGTGCACGGATCTTTATTCGATGGGTTGATCGCCATCTTGAGTATTGATCGTAAGGGGATAGACCCAGAACACGTGGTTATGGTTACGAAGGGATAGACCCCAAGTCCACGGAAATTGTAATAAGGTGGTTATGGTTACGATGGGGTTTGACCCAAAGTCCACACAGAGTTAGCCCATTTGGATATGTTCGGGCATGGGTGTTGGATATGTTCGGGCCGAGATATTTTGGGTTTGGCGGATATGTTCGGGCGAATGAGATGAGATGGGCTGGCGGGATCGTTACGAGCCGTGGTTCTTTGGTTCTATGATGAGAAAAACGGTAATAACGGATCGGTATCGAAAAACAAAAATCTATTTTGCTTACTTAGAAGTGGTTTAAGTTTTAAAACCTTCTAAGGTAAATGCTCTGAACACGACATCATGATTCTTTTGATTTATGATAAAACCCCAGTGAGTGCGCAAGTACTCACTTTGAAACTCTTTTCAAAACTTTTCACGGATGGAGGAGGGTGGGCGGCGGCGGGGGTGGGCTGGGTTCTTCATGCAATGCTTCATGATGTGGTGTTATATATGTATTCGATGTTGATGTATTCTTGTCCCTTATTTTGCTTTCGATTGGGAACAAGATTTGCTATTATGTTATTATCTTTGTGAGTCTCGATATGAGCATGCTATGTGGTTGACCGTCTAGTCGATAGGGTGTAATGCTATTTTGCTTCCTTGCATTACTTATTATAAATCGAATCACGTTCATTGAAGTTATGGTATCGATATTATTACATTGGTGGATTGTTTGTGTATCCTCCCTTCGGGATATGTCTTAATTATAGAGGAGATGCTACCGATTTCATGGTCACGTCTTCTTATCGTGTATATTATATGTATCCCCCATTCTTGCTTCTTAACCCCACCCTAATCACACCCGGCATCCGTGCCTTCCCTCGGGAATTGGGCGTGACACTTAGTATCGAGGCGGTGTTCTTGGCCACGACATCTATCTTTGTTATCGATACCGACTTGGTATCGGGCGATTTTCGGCTTTGGGTATGTGTACATAGTGTTTGATATCAAAGCGATTCGTTTGCTTTATATCTTGTCGTTCTTGAAATTAAGTGTTTAGAACTTGTTCTTCTATCTTTTTATCGAGTCTGACTACCCTCGACTCACCGTCGGGCCGTCTCCTATAAAAATGGGATGAGGTATGTGTTTACTTGCGATGCTTTATGTGGTTACGTTATGCTTGATATGATCTTGGTTTCATGTGTTTTGGCCTGGTAAGAGTTTACGTGATGTAAACGTGATGTGGATGAGATGTGGTTGGACGGTGATATGGATATGGAAGTGATTATCGATGAGACGAAAGGGCCTGTGTGGCTGTGATATGGGAACCATTGATATGGTATGATGTGATTGATATGATCACGAATGGATGATGTGAATCTATGTGTTTACATAGAAATATGTGATTGATTGAAAATCTTGTTTATTTTGATAAACGAGTGCTTGTAAGTGAATCCTGTATTTGCTTACGTGATTATTGTTATGAATATCCATATCGATGCCGATATGTGTTGAAAGTGAATATGTGTCTCGAGACATGATTACCGAGATGACTGGGGCAGAAAAGGAAACATGAATATTTGTTGTTATTTTGATGAACTAACATGTAGGTTTATGGATATTCAGTGGCCCAGACAACGTTGGTTAAGATCCCACAGGATGGATGAGCAGATCCGTAAGTTCAGGGAATGTACCAGGAATATCCATGAGCCGTTGGGAGTGTTTCTGGGGAGATTTGTTGGTTTGTGGAGGAAGATTCGAGATAGTGGAAAGGTATCGAATACGAGGCTTACAATCGGATGCGAAAGGCTACCGAGCGGGTTGGCAACCAGGCGATAAGGCGGTGCGTGATGTTCCGTCGGGATCTATCACGGACACCTTACCTTGGATTTCCACGAGTTATTGCGGGGTGTGGAGATAGTGGACCGATCATCGAGGCATACCATCGAGGCGAGATGTGATCGTGAGGCACCCTCGAGGATAGATCAGTTGATGACATGGATGATGTTCCCGAAGAGCCTTTGGGAGAGTAGCCATCGCTTAGACGATCGCCAGTACATCAGGATACACCAGTCACTACACCTCCATCTACGATCCTCACTTTCAGACGGTCCAGGAATGATTTCGGCGGGACCTCCCGGTGAGAAAATGATCCACTGACGTGGCGGAGAAGAGGCCGAGAATCAGAATCATAGTGCCACCGAACAGCATCAGGTTGGCCTCCCGGGAAGGAGATTCTGAGGAGAAGGAAGACCCAGAGGAAGACGAGGAGGAAAGTGAGGATTCAGAGGACCCGATGATCCAGATAGCAGATGACTCAGATGAGTTCGAGCATGTTGAGAAAGGACAAGCGCCAGAGACTGGAACCCGGTCGGCATTCACGAGACTCAGCGATCGAGCGCGGCTTGGATGAGATCATACCCACGAGACTTGCTTCCATGCGGGATCGCTTTACCTAGCGGCGTCCAGAATCCAAGCCACGATAGGAAGGAGAGAGATGAGGAAAGGCAAAATGGAACCATTGAAACAAGCGGAGTAGTGGGCGGATATGGAGGGCGAGAGATCGGGTAGTCGGTGTATGCGATGCTGATCATGAGTGCGCTATAAGCATGGACGAGCGGCGTCTTTTGGCGATAGCTTGGAATCGATTCTTTTGCTCATATCGACCTTTTTGGTGACATACCTTGATCTTATATTTTGTGATCCTTTATGGACAATCTTGATACTAACATTGTCTATGACGGGATGTTTATGTTTGATGCTTATATGTGATATGAGCTATGCCGTGATGATATATGATCTATGTGATGTGTGATGATGATGTTATGTGAAATAAATAACGATGATATGTTGGCGGTTGCATGTTTATATGTGATCGTGATATGTGGCATATGTGATGATATGTGGTTATGGGTGATGATATATGTTGGCGATGATACCCGGTTATCTATGCGAAAGTGTTTCTAATGTTTCAAGCGTCGATGCGAATGCGAGAACAAGGAACGGAGGAACAATAGCGTGGAAGAAGCCCAGAACCACCTTTGGTTCGGCGACATGCGATCGAGAGTTTTCACAGGCGAGAATCCCCTACGTTAGGCGGTCTCGGCGAACCGATCGGCGGCGAGCGGATACGATCCACCGAAAGGATCTTGAATACATCGGCTGCGAAGAAGCGGAAGCTGGTGCGCAATCTTTGGCTAACCGATGAGGCTGACTTCTGGTGGGAATCCGTGAGGACAACCCTAACACCAGGACAGTGGGGAAAGTATACGTGGGAAGATTTCAAGGAAGAACTCATGGAAAAGTACGTGCCTGGCATTTATAGGCAGAGAAAACAAAACGAGTTCTGGAATCTTCGTCAAGGGAGAAGGACGGTCACCGAGTAGGATCGCTCGTTCAATCGTTTGTCGTGTTATGCTACGTGCACAGTGAAGACCTTGAAATTTCGCCGAGGCGGAGATCGAATTTAAGCTCGTCGATCGGGGAGATTTGGCGTATCTAGCCTCCTTGAACAGGGCTTTAAACATTGAGTCGATGTTGCCCAGGAAAACGATGCCACCAGACGGCCGGTGACGGAGGAAGAGGTAAGAGAAATGGGAAGATCGGGGAAAGACAATCGGTGTTCGAGGAAACAGGGCGGTCCGGTGATTCGAGGAATCTGGGTATTCGAGGAAAGAAAAGCGACCTTAGGGAAGAATTTGTAACCCGTGCGGCGATGGGGCGAGGTGTGGAAAAACTTGGTGCGAAAATGCGGAGGAATCATTTAGGCGAGTGCGAGCAAGGTAGCGTTGAGTGTTATCGTTGTAAAACTTTGGACATTACGCGAGATTGTCCATTAGGAGGTCAGCGGTCTGCGGCCGCGGTGAGGCGGCATCCGACTCATGAGGCGAGAACCAAGCTCATGAGGAAGAACCACGGGCGGGAGGTCATCCTAGGCCAACAAACCAAAAGGCCACCATAGCAAGCAAAGTGCCTTGAATCGTGAGCGGCCTGAGCTCCGAAAATCTTGCGGTATAATCCATATGAGTGATATACCCGTTTTCGCTTTGTTTGATCTGGATCCTCACATTCTTTCGTTTCGAGAATCGCGTGTGAGAGGTTGGGTTTGGTACCCAAGGAATCACAGTACCACAAAATTAGCATCCCATCGGGGAAGTGCTAAAAGCGAAAAGATATGCCCGAACCGGAGGTAGAAATCGTGAGCGAAGGTCTTTGTCAATTTGCATGTCATCGGAATGGAAGATTTCGATGTCATCTTTAACATGGATTGGTTGGAAAAGCACGAGGCAACTATCGTTGTCTCGAGAGAAGTTGCTTTTCGAACAGCGAAAGGAGTGAAAGTTTGTTTCCGGCATAAGGATGGGTGTTTGCATGCCATGATCTCGACCGAAGGCGGTGAGGATGATCGGGAAGGAAGCATCAAACTTTCTTGGTGAGTTTGACGAGGCACGCTTGAAAGCACGGCGATTGCAAGAGGAGCCGGTGGTGTGTGAATATCGGACGTGTTTCGAGGACTTGCGGGCTTGCCGCTGATAGACAAGTGAAATTCACTATTGATGCGGAACCGGGAACAGCGCCCGATATCAAGGCACCCTACGAATGGCACCTAAAGAATTGCAAGAGCTGAAAGCGCGATTCGCGGGGCTGTTGGATCTAGGTTTTATCCGACCTAGCGTGTCGCCGTGGGGCGCGATTCTGTTCGTCGAGAAGAATGATGGGTCGATGCGGATGTGTATTGACTACGGAGAGCTGAATAAGGCGACGATCGAAACGATATCCTCTTCCAGGATCGGCGATATGTTTGACCAGCTCGAAAGGAGCAAGTGTCTTCTCAAGATCGATTTGAGGTCGGGCCACCATCAGGTGAAGATCGGGAAGGAAGGCGTTGCGAAGACCACGTTCGAGAATGAGGTATGGGCACTCTGAGTTCATCGTGATGCCGTTTGGTTTGACCCGTGCGCTGCGGTTTTCATGGATCGATGAATCGAGTTTTCCATCGATATCTGGATAGTTTCGTCTTGGTTTTATCGATGATATTCTCATCTATTCCAAGAATGCGAGTTGCATAGAAACACCTCCGTGCAGATTACGGAAGCGTTACTGACGAGAGGTTGTATGCAGTATAGTAAGTGTGAGTTTTGGCTCAAAAGTGATGTTCCTGGACATATCGTGTGCGAAGGAATCAAAGTCGACCTAGTGAAGGTTGAAGCGGTAAATAGCGGAAGGTTCGACTAATGCCAATGAGGTTGAAGCTTTCTAGGCTTGGCGAGGATATTATAGATGTTTCATCGAAGGGTTTTCAAAGTTGGCAAGGCCGATGGCGCTAACAGCTCGGGAAAGGGATCAAGTTTTCATGGTCGAAGCTTGTGAAGCAAGTTTCCAAGAGTTGAAGAAGAAACTAACAACCGCTCGGTGTTAGCCATACGGAAGGGAGCGATGGGTTTGTGGTCTACACCGATGCATCCAAGTTTGGTTTAGGTTGTGTTCTTATGCGAGCAGGAAAGTTATAGCTTACGGTCTCGTCGGTTGAAGCCGCCTGAGTTGAGCTACCCAACTCGCGACACAGGTTAGCGGCGATCGTTCATGCGTTGAAGATTTGGAGCACTATCTCTATGGAGTTAAGTGTGAGATCTTCACGGATCACAAGAGCCTCAAGTACTTCTTTGAACAAAGGAGTGAACATGAGGCAAAGGAGATGGCTAGAGTTGGTAAAGGATTATGATTGCTCTGTCGGCTACCACCGGGAGAAAGCCATTGTCGTAGCGGATGCCCTTAGTCATGAGTCGAGGCAAAGTTGGGATATCTTCTTCTGAGAGAAAGGAGCTTATTCGAGATTTTGAGAGCTCGGCCTAGAAGTGATTCACCGCGGAATCGGTCAAGGATTCGTCGCGACTTTGACGGTGAGCCGGACTGAGAGAAGCCATCATGAGCGTGCGGCGAGGAGGCGAGTTCTTGGAAAGGATGCGTTTGAAAGCAAGGCTAGAAGATAGCAAGGGGTTCACGGAAGCAAGGACAGCTATTATTCCGAGGAAGGTTATGTGTGCCACTCGATAGGGAGGCGAGAGATAAAATCATGAGTGAAGCTCATGAGGCACCATATCTGACTCGTCACGGAAGCACCAAAATGTCGAGACCTTAAGAGGAACTTTTGGTGGGAAGGGATGAAAAAGGATGTAGCCACGTTTGTGGAGCGTTGTTTGGCTTGTCGACAAGTGAAAGCTATGCACCAACGTCCGTCGGGTTTGTTGCAACCGCTACCAATCCCAGTGGAAATGGGATCATATCGGTATGGATTTTGTGGTGAGCTTTCCAGGTCGTGTAGCGAACCGCTATATGGGTTATCGTCGATGGTACGAAGTCGACTCATTTCTTACCGATTCGGATGGCGTACGAGTTAGATAAGCTTGCTCGACTTTCGTTAGAGATATCGCGGTTACATGGTGTGCGGTATCGATTCGTCGATCATGACCCGAGGTTCACATCGAGGTTTTGGAGAGTCTGCGAGGAAGCCGTGGGGACCAAGGCGAATCTCGATCTTGTAGGGAAAAACTATGTTTAGCCCTGGCCCGAGGATCTATCTTGGATGTTTAATTCACCATACATTGATTATATACCTAGCATGCACCTATATAATTAATTTCAACACGTTGATGTTTTCTTGTGTTTACCTTTGAATCGACGAGGAGAATGGATCGAGACTCGTGCTTTGACCTTACGGACTGTATCCGGTTGCCCAATCTCCAGCGTCGGTGAGGACGATCTATGGAGAATGCTTGGAAAATCACCCAATACTCTTGGCAAAATTTTGAGAATCCTCTCTTGTGTCACACTAGAGATGCACGAAAATTATAAGGTTGATTGTGATGATTGACCTTGATTCTATCTCTTCCTTATATTTATAATGCACTACCTTAATCCCATATGGAAATTACCATAATCCCATATGGAAATTACCATAATCCTTTATGGAAATTACCATAATCCCATATAAAATTACCATAATCCTATATGGAAAGGATTATTACCATAATCCATATGGAAAGGATCTATGCATATCCATAAATATAATAATATCCTTTTAGGATAAAGAGAATCAAATCATTACCTTGTAGAGAGAGGCGTCGATTTCCATACTTAGCTACGAACTGGATGGGCGGCCAGGGATCAAATCACGAGGAATAAAGATGGGCCTCAAATAAATTAATTATCTTATGTTCGACCCGAACATAAATTAATTTATAAACATTTATTCATGCCACTAGAGAATAAATCTTGACTTACCCTTTATTACCGAAGTTGAGTCGGGCTTGCACTTAGACATTCTGAATCCCGTATTTAAGATATCGAGCGTCCATTAATTATTTAGAGCACTCATTGCTTAAAATAATTAATATCTTCATTTCCTTAAGTAGTACCACTCGACCTTATTATTGTACTTGAGCTAACTCGACTGCGGGGTTTAGTACAATAAACATTTTGAGCTCCTTAAGGGCGTCATCATCCTAGCGGATACGGTGACTCGATAAAGATAACTAGCATGACATCTGACACTTTGCCACCACGAGATGTGGAGAATATTGGGTTAGAACATATAACCCTACCCATAACAAGTCAAAGTGATGGTCGACAACTCATACTCACCTAATACCTTATCGAGGTATAGATCATCGTAAGTCACGAGATCTAGGTTCTTCACTACGGTCGGATAGAAGAACTCATCTCACTTGTGATCCTTGATACGTCGAGGCGTACCGGCATAGACAAGCAACCAAGTCAAGTCACTTCTTATCTATACATGACTATACTGACAACTCGTCCTCAAGTTGTCTCGGTGTGAAACTTTTATATCTCATTAAGCTTGACCAATCATACGGACTTACGTGATCTTCTACACCTTGTATCATCTAACTTATATATGAGATAAGGGGACACGGTTATATGCAATCAAGTATACATTTCGAGATAGGAGATTGTAATAGTGGTAACGAGAAACATTGTATACAAGCTCAACCAAAGCGCTTTCGATATACAAATCGACAATCTCCCACTTATACTAAAGCAAACTTTTAGTATACTATGTGTCTCTACTAGCTATTACAAACAAAACCATCACATTGCTTCTCCCACTTATACAAAGTTTCCTTTCTAAGTGGGTGCCATCTAAGCATAATTGAGTCCTCTAACGTCCCAGCGTAGACTTATTCGGCGTGCTTTAGCGGTGCCATCTAGCCAATTCAAGTCCTCTAACGTGCCCGACGTAGACTTATTGCGGCGGGCTTTAGCGGGTGCCATCTAAGCGCAATTCATCCTCTAACGTGCCCAGCGTAGACTTATTGCGGCGGCTTTCGTGAATGGATCCGCTGGGTTATCCGTCGTATCAATCTTTGCAATCATCCGTCCCTAGTCTAACGATTTCTCGTATGACATGGTACTTTCTCTCTATGTGTTTGCTTGCCTTGTGGATCCGTGGTTCCTTGAGTTTGCCATTGCACGAGTTATCACGATAAACCATGATACTCATGGGCAAACCGGTACCACATCTAGATCCATGAGGTAGTTCTTGAACCATCTGACCTCATTAGCGACCTCAAAGCGGCTACATATTCGGCTTCCATGGTAGAGTCCACAATGCATATTGCTTTGCACTCCGCTAGGATCTGGTTCCACTCCCAAGGTAAACACATAGCTGAGGTAGACTTTTCTCATCACGGTCGGATTGAAATCCAGTCTGAATAACCCAGGCATTAGACTATCTGCATGGTAAGCCGACTATAATCTCGAGTCCTTTTCGGTGCTTGAATATATGCTTTACCGCGATCCAATGAGCTTGTCGAGGTTAGGCGATATCTAGCCACTATGCCCACCGCATAGCGAGATATCGGACCTCGTGCATAGCATTGCATGCATGAGACTTCCCTCACGAGCGTGGGAAACTTGTCTCATTCCTCTATCTTCTTTGCGGTCATGGGTGGCGCCCTTTGAATAAAGGAGCGCCGTGTCGAAAGGTAGCAATCCTTTCTTGACGATCTGCATACTAAAGCGGTAATCACGGTATCGATGTAAGGCGCACGAGATAAGCTCAACATTTTCCTCTTGCGATCTCGGTAAACCTTGATCCCAGAATATGTTGCATCTCCTAAGTCTTTCATTTGAAGCGATCGGATAACCAACTCTTTCGTCGATAACAACTTCACATTGTTGCCAAATAGAAGAATGTCATCTCGTAAAGTGCAAAAATACCACATTATCGTTGACATCTAAGCGATACACACACTCTCGCTAGGCAATGGGTAAATCCATAGGACTTTACCACCTCGTCAAACGTAAGTTCCATGATCTTGCATCATTATCTTGTATCGCCTCATTGTCGTCCATGGGTCGATTATTGCTTGTTCGTTTTAGGGACTAAATCCGAAGATTCACCCACGAACATAAATCGCTCGGGTTGACGAACAACCCTCCCTCTGACGAGGCACTACGGGCACAATAGCAGCGGTGGGTGCGATAACTTGTGGTTCTCTATCTTGCACAACTTCTTTGGTAGGTACCACTTATGCGGTCGGTATCTCGGTGGAACTCGACCCACTTCAATTTCTTGAAGTATCGGTGTCGATCCTTCCCACTAGACTCGACATCTTGTACCTTTGGTCTGTCGGTGGTGGAATCGATCATCTTCTAATTCTTGAAGAATGATTTCAACTTTGGATTTATGATTTTTCAAGTAATCCTCTTCTAAGAATCGGGCATTAGTGCTAATAATGACCTTCGATCCTTAGGACTATAGAATAAACCACCTTCGTTCCTCTAGGATAGCGATAAACACCTTGCGTCGGATCTAGCCTCCAACTTGTCGACCTTCTTGTTCGGTACATGTCTTTGGATCCCCCATATCATATGTGGCTTAAACTAAACTTGCGCCCAAACCACAACTCGAAGGGTCTCTTGTTGACTTGGATGGTACTAGATTTAGCAAGTATGCCACCGTTTCTAAGGCATACCCCGAGCGAAATAGGCAAGTTGCATAACTCATCATTGATCTAACCATTTCCAAAAGAGTCCTATTCTTGGCTCGACACACCATTTCTTTGTGGTGTTCCGGTGAAGTCTTGTTGGGAGGTAATCCCACACTTCACTAGATAGTCCATGAACTCGTTGTTGAGGTATTATTACCGCGATCGAGCCTTGATGACTTGATACTCTTACACTAGCTTCGTCTCCACTTCCGCCTAAAATTCTTTGAATTTCTCAAAGCATTCGGACTTGCGGTGAAGCGGTATACGTATCCGTACCTTGAGTAATCGTCGATGAAAGTGACAAAATACTCGTACCCTCCACGAACTTGTGTGGACATCGGTCCTACAGGTCGAAATGGACTAGCTCTAACATTTCTTTGGCTCTATGACCCTTCGCTTTGAAGGTGCGGTCAACATCTTACCTTCTATCACAGGATTCGCGGTAGGGAGCGGGTAAAGTGAGATTACCCAGCGCTCCATTCTTAGCCGGTCTTTGGATCCTATTTAGATTGATGTGACCTAATCTAAGATGCCGAGAGAAAGTGGTGTCATCTTCTGAAGAAAACTTTCTCTTTTAAGGTTTGATGTAGATGCAACATAGTTATAGGTATTATGTATTGCGAAATAGTATAAAGCGAATTATATAATGTGCCTACGAGATAACCGTCATTTCTTATGATAGAAACACCACTATCAAAAACAATGAATATCCATGAATAAACAATTTGAAAGCGAAACAAGGTTCATAGAAAATCCGGCACATATAAAGCGTCTTTTAAAACTAAAGCTGTTTTCTCAAAACATAAAGTAACATCTCCGACCGCAGCGACCTCGACTTTGCGCGTTGCCCATGGAATCGTTATCTCGCCATCTTCGACTCCCTTGTCCGCGGGAACCCACAGGTGTAACAAACATGATCGATTGCACCGTGTCTACTACCCAAGAATGGGTAGAACAAGTCGCTAAACATGTTTCCGTTACTAAAGAAAATGGCGTACCTAGAGCCTTGAGCTTGGGGCACTTAGCCTTCCAATGCCGTCTCACCGCACTTGAAGCATTGCCCTTCTCCTTTGGCTTTTCAAACAAATGGTAGAGCCTTTGTATTCTCCCACTCTTTCTTTAGCCTTAGCATCTCTTGAATTCCACTTTTCCTTTTCATCTTTCGATAAGCGGTGGTTTTCTTTGAGGTGCGTACTAAAGATCTGCACCTTTGCCCATTTTATGTTCTTCCGTTACTAGATCCTCTTGCAATGAATCTAGAGTATAACTCTTATCATAAAGGCGCTTTATAGCGGAGTCATCAAAGACTTGGGCAAAGTGTTGAGATCATATCGATTACGACTACGTCATCAATATATCCTCCAACCAATTCGAGCTCTCGAAGAGATTAATCATTTGCTCTACATGGTTATGCACCGAATCGCTTTCCTTCATTGAACTTGACATTATTGATTTTGTCAAATTATGATGACGATTACGTCCGACTCTCATACAATTTCATAAGACTTAGCCATATCGTGGCTGCATCTTCCATCTCTTGATGTTGGAGTTGCGGGGACTCGCACATGGTGACCAAAGAAGGCACTTTGCCATTCTATTTGATTTATCCATTTCTCGTGCTCCTTGCGCTCTCATCGATAGATGAATTGTCTAGAGGCTTGGGACGGGGTGTAGTGAGTACAAATAGATTTTCTTCCGCAAGATAGAACATACTCAATGTTTCGTTTCCACTCGATAAAATTTGGACGGATAAGGGATTTTGTGCGAGCATATTGATAATCGGTGTAAGAGACATATCTAAAACGATAATGTAAACACATAAGCATACGATCGTACATAATCCGTAACAATAATATTGTAACCTTTTGATAAAACAATATTAATTGAAACCTCCAATCGCCCAGGAATCCCACATGCAAGCCACGCGTGTGGGCGTTTACATGAACCCCTCGACCGGACTAAAATATACATTTTAGTCGTTTAATTTCAATCCATGTCAACTTATCCTTATGACAAATGAAATTAACGATTGGACCTTTCTAGACCATATCACTATCGCGAGAAGTGACTTGGCGGGAAGTTGTACTTGAGGTGATGTCTAAGCAATGACCACAATTTTAACGACAAAAATGAATTCTTAGAATTGGCATACTCACTCGGACCATACCGCTTCAATTCAAATTCTTTTGTTATCTCATTTTATATCTATCTCTAGAGAACTTATGAAAATCGCATATGCAAGCCACGTGTGTGGGCGTTTACATGAAACTCCCAACTTCTCAATAGATTTAAAATGTTTTATTTAGAAATCTCATCTAACAAACTTATGATAAACAGTGCAAGCAAGCCACGCGTGTGGACGTTTACTCACAGTGCGTCTCACTTTGTTTAGAGATCAAAAAGTGGAGGTCTTGACATTTTAATTTTAAAAATTAATTTGTCGGGTTGCTTGCTTAGTCTTTTTGTTCAAAAGGTTTGTCCATGCAGATCACGTAATCCTAGCATGCTTGTCTATAGAACTCAACATGTAAAACATGCTGCATAATTCTAAAATATGCTTGAAAACGCGATAAACCTAGCATGCTTACTATGCGCATCCAATTTATGAAAACACGTAAAGGTTTGTCAACGTAATTTAAACATACATAGCATGCTACTGCACTATTTAAACATCCACGACATGCAATGAACGATAAAAATAAAATAAAAACGTTCATCGTGGCTCACTCGTGGAATCGCACTTTCTGCCTAATCTATTACATAGAATTGCAAAGTCTGATCTTTATAATCTTCAAAAAATGGGCCTCGCGTGCATGGGCGCGGACCGGATTCAGCGGGCCTCGCGTGCGCGGGCACGGACGGACTAATCAAAAGCGAGTTGGGCCGGAAAAGCGGATGCAGGCTCGGCCCGATCGCGGCGCGCGTCCGCGAAGCGCCGTGCGCCGTTGCGTGCCGTCGCCCGCGTCGTGCGACCCGTTTTCCGTCGTCTCGATCTGGTTGCTTTCGTCTTCGTTTTACTTTTACAGATAAGATTTACAGAAAAATAAATCTAATCTAACCACGGTTTTCTCGTGGTGAAAAACAAAATCCGACAAAATAAAAACGAGCCACGATGAGCGGCAGATTCAACAATTAATATATTGCGCGTAATAATCAAACTTGAATTAATCCAGCGAGCGAATCGATCGGGCTCGATACCAGTGTAAGGAAAACTATGTTTAGCCCTCACGGAGGATCTATCTTGGATGTTTAATTCACCATACATTGATTATATACCTAGCATGCATCTATATAATTAATTGCAACACGTTGATGTTTTCTCGTGTTTACCTTTGAATCGGCGAGCGAGAATAGATCGAGACTCGTGCTTTGACCTACGGGCGTATCCGGTTGCCCGATCTCCAACGTCGGTGAGGGCGATCTATGGAGAATGCTTGGAAAATCACGCAATACTCTTGGCAAAATTTTAGAGAATCCTCTCTTGTGTCACACTAGAGATGCACGAAAATTATAAGGTTCATGTGAGGATTGACCTTGATTCTATCTCTTGCCTTATATTTATAATGCACTACCTTAATCTCATATAAATTACCATAATCCCATATGGAAATTACCATAATCCTATATGGAAATTACCATAATCCCATATGGAAATTACCATAATCCTTTATAAAATTACCATAATCCTTTATGAAAATTATCATAATCCCATATGGAAAGGATTATTACCATAATCTATATGGAAAGGATCTATGCATATCCGTAAATATAATAATATCCTTTTAGGATAAAGAGAATTAAATCATTACCTTGTAGAGGCAGGGCCGATTTCCATGCTTAGCTACGGGCTGAATGGGCCGACCGAGGATCAAATGCAAGGAATAAAGATGGGCCTCAAATAAATTAATTATCTTATGTTCGGCCCGAACATAAATTAATTTATAAACATTTATTCATGCCACTAGAGAATAAATCTTGACTTACCCTTTATTACCGAAGTTGAGTCGGGCTTGCACTTAGACATTCTGAATCCCGTATTTAAGATATCGAGCGTCCATTAATTATTTAGAGCACTCATTGCTTAAAATAATTAATATCTTCATTTCTTAAGTAGTACCACTCGACCTTATTATTGTACTTGAGCTAACTTTCGACTGCGGGGTTTAGTACAATAAACATTTTGAGCTCCTTAAGGGGCGTCATCATCCTAAACGGATACGGTGACTCGTCTGAGATAACTAGCATGACATCAAAACCGCCACCACCCAAGATCGGAGAATATTGTGTTAGAACATATAACCCTACCCATAACAAGTCAAAGTGATGGTCGACAACTCATACTCACCTAATACCTTATCGAGGTTTAGATCATCGTAAGTCACGAGATCTGGGTTCTTCCTCTTGTCGATAGAAGAACTCATCTCACTTGTGATCCTTCAATACGTCGAGGCGTACCGGCATAGACAAACAACCAAGTCAAGTCACTTCTTATCTATCTATACCGACAACTCGTCCTCAAGTTGTCTCGGTGTGAAACTTTTATATCACATTAAGCTTGACCAATCATACGGACTTACGTGATCTTCTACACCTTTGTATGATCTAACTTATATATGAGATAAGGGGACACGGTTATATGCAATCAAGTATTCATTTCGGATAGGTGATTGTAATAGTGGTAACGAAACATTGTATACAAGCTCAATCAAAACGCTTTGATTATACAAATCCAACAAATCTGACCTTCCATCCTCGGTCGACGGTCGGAAAGAGCGATTCAGTCTTGGAAGACATCTTTTGCGACGATCGTGGCCGACAGAGGAGGAAATTGGCAAGAGATACTACCTTTGGTGGAGTTTGCCTATAACAATAGTTATCGAGGCCACCATAGGAATGGCTCCCATGAGCGTTATGCGGAAGGATGTGTCGATCGCCACTTTATTGGGATAAAGTGGGCGAGAGAAGATGTTAGGACGAGTAGATGGTTCGTGAGGCGGTCGAGGTTATCGATCGGATCAGCGAAGGATCGAGAAGCTCGGGGCGAGCGAAGTCCTATGCGGACAAGCGTCGTCGGATCTTGAGTTCATGATCGGAGATCGCATTTTCATAAGGTTTTCCGGCGAGAGAGTCGTTCGTTTTGGGAGCGCGAGGTACGTTGCGATCGAGGTTCGTTGGACCTTCGAAGTTCTCGAGAGATTGGCCCGTTGCCTATAGGTTAGCTTTGCCGCCTAGCATCGGAGATGTGCACGACGTGTTTCACGTTTCTCGATTGAGAAAATGCGTGTTTGACCCAAAACACGTGATCAAGCATGACCAGTGGTTCTTGCTCGGGATGCGAGTTACGAGGAGAGACCGGTGGCTATTTTGGAGCGAGAAGTCGAGGAGTTGAGGAACAAGCGATTCATTGGTGAAAGTGTTGTGGAATCACCATGGCGAAGAGGAAGCTACGTGGGAGTTGGAAGACAAGTTCAGGGCTCGGTGCCACGAGTTGTTTCCTCCACGTGTTTGAAATTCGGGGATGAAATTTTTTCTACGGAGGGAGGGATGTAATACCCCGTCATTCCTGAGCATCAGGTTTGCATGGCATGTTTTTTGAGAAAGGTCAAAAGGTTAACTTTTATTTCGGTGTTGCGACCATCATGAAACCTCAGGCGTTGTGAAGAGTGTCTTATGGCGAATTCATAGACACTAAGTATCAGGTTTTCGATCACCCACGAAGGTTTGGCACTCGGGAAGTTATCAAAAATCGACTTTCATGGGTCTTTTAAAGCATATCTTGTTTATAGTCGTTGTGTCCGGTATTTTATTTCGAGTCCATGGGTACTAAGTTTGCTAAATTTGGAGTCCGTTTGCAAAAGTTGCGTCGCTTTTGCTTTTTCGAAAAAGGTCGCTTAGCATGACGGTGTGTAACCACTTTTTCCTATATATAGGAGGCTAGGGCCTTCATTTTCAACGTTCATTTCCTTCATCTCTCTTTGTTTACTGACGAGCCAAGCAGCTCTAGATGCAGCTGGCCAGGGAGGAATGGGGATCGGCCGGGAGGCTCGTGGCGCGCCATTGTCTTGTTCTTGCCGCCACCACCGCCGATCGACCCTCACGACAACCCGTTTTCTATTTTGTCGTTTTCTTGTTTTGATTCTGCCTTTTAGTAGAGCGTATAGCATAGAACTCGGGATTCTAAAGGGGCGGAGACGGAAAAAGCAGTAGGTCGCCACACCGCCGCCCGAACCTCCATGAATCGCCGCCACCGCCGTAGGCTGTTGGCCGCCGATTTGGTGGCCGACAGCCACCTTTGCTCGGGTCCTTTAGGTTTTAAGTTCCGGGCTATGCATTCCACTAAAGTACCGATTACTTTTTACATTTTTACGTTTACGCATGTCGGGATGTTTTCCGTTGCTTGAGTTTTCTAAAGGAAGTACATGCCGGGTTATCCATTTTAACATAGCTTGTCATTCCATGTTCCTCGTTATGCATATTGCTTATGTTTCAATTTTCATGCATCGATTTTGGATGGTTTATCCTAGATCGAGGATATGTATCGAGTTTTGAAGCTTCTTGATTGCTAAGATTTGAGTCGACTTGCATGCATGCATATTTTGAAAGTACCCTATTATAGGTCTTGATGCCACGAATATATTTCCTTCTACATCGAGTTGATTTGAAAACCGGAGAGTGCAAAAGTTGTTAGTCTTGTTACGGTGCACTACCGGTGCGATCGGTGAAGTCATCGGATCCGTAGATATCTCCCGTTGGCGTTTTAAATACTGTTGAGGTTGGGTTATATATGCTTATTTTGAGTTATTTACTCGATATTTCAAAATAAAACATGTGCTTGCCGTAAAATGTTTTGGTGAAGTTATTCTTGTTCTACGATCCGAGATGTGGTTCTATTGTGATTGTGCGGATCTCTATTGGTGGGTTGGTCCCCATCTTGAGTATTGATCGTGAGGATAGTCCCGAACACGTGGTTATGGTTACGAATGGGATAGACCCGAAGTCCACACGGAAATGGTAATGAGGTGGTTATGGTTACGTGAGGTTTGACCCACAAGTCCACACCGAGTTAGCCGGTTGGATACGTTCGGGCATGGGTCGTTGGATATGTTCGAGCCTAGATATTGTGGTCTTTGTTGGATATGTTCGGGCGAATGAGATGAGATGGGCTGGCGGGATCGTTCCGAGCCGTGGTTCTTTGGTTCTATGATGAGAACAACGGTAATAACGGATCGGTATCGAAAAGCGAAAAATCTATTTTGCTTACTTAGAAGTGGATTTACGTTTAAAACCTTCTAAGGTAAGTGCTACGAACACGTCATCATGATTATTTTGATTTATGATAAAACCCAAGTGAGTGCGCTAGTACTCACTTTAAACTCTTTTTCAAAACTTTTCACGAGATGGAGGAGGGCGGGCGGGCGGCGAGGGTGGAGTTGCAGGCTCTTCATGCTATGCTTCCAGCGATGTGGTGTTATATCGTATTCGATGTTGATGTATTCTTGTCCCTTATTTTGCTTTCTCGATTGGGAACAAGATTTGCTATTATGTTATTATCTTTGTGAGTCTCGATATGAGCATGCTATGTGGTTGATCGGTCTAGTCAACAAGGTGTAATGCTATTTTGCTTCCTTGCACTACTTATTATAAATAAATTTCACGTTCATTGAAGTTATGGTATCGATATTATTCTGTTGGTGGATTGTTTGTGTATCCCTCCCCTTCAGGATATGTCCTAATTATAGAGGAGATGCTGCCCGATTTCATGGTCACATCTTCTTATCGTGTATGTTATATGTATCCCCCCTTTCTTCCCCGCTTCTTAACCCCCACCCCTAATCACACCCCGACATCCGTGCCTTCCCTCGGGAATTGGGGCATGACAGTGAAGAACCTAGATCTCGGAGACTTACGTTGATCTAAACCTCGATAAGGTATTAGATGAGTATGAGTTGCTGACCATCACTTTGACTTGTTATGGGTGAGGGTTACATGAGTTAACCCAAGGTTCTCTGCATCTTGGGTGGTGGAAGTGCTTGTATGTCATACTAGTTACCTGTATCGAGTCACCGTATCCGTTTAGGATGATGGCGTCCCTTAAGGAGCTCAAAAGGTTTATAGTACTAAACCCCGCGAGGTTGAGTTATCTCAAGTACAATAATAAGGTTGAGTGGTACTACTTAAGGAATTAAAGTAATTAATTATTTTAAGTAGCCAGATCGTTGTAAATAATTAATGGACGTACGATATCTTAAATACGGGGATTCGTAAAGTCTAAGTGCAAGCCCGACTCAACTTCGGTAATAAAGGGGTAAGTCAACATTTATTCTCTAGTGGCATGAATAAATGTTTATGAATTAATTTATGTTCTGGGTTGAACATAAGATAATTAATTTATTTGAGGTCCATCTTTATTCCCTGCATTTGATCCCTGGGCTGGCCCATCCAGGCCTATTGCTAAGATTAAATTCGATCCGCTCCTTATAGAGTCCCTCTGGGACTCTGTCTTGATCTTCTCTATCTTAAGTGATATTATTATATTTATTGGATATGCATAAATTCTATCTTGATAGGATTTAGGATTGCATTATAAATATAAAGTGAGAGAAAATCAAACACTAATCCTAAGATAAAATTTCGAAAATTACTATTCCAAAAGAGATTTTCAAAACTTTAGAGTGAAGGAAGAAGGTGAATTTCTATAGCACTCTCCATAGATTGTCCTCACTCGGCATTGGAGTTTATGCAATCGGGATACAGTCCAGAAGATAAAAGCACGAGTCTTAATCTGTTCTTCCCCCACAGATTCGCAGGTAAACACGAAAAACTCCTACATGTTGCAATTAATTATATAGGTGCATGCTAGGAACATAATCAATGTATGGTGAATTAAACATCCAAGATAGATCCTCGGGAGAGGGTTAAAATCAGATTTCCCTACATCTACGAGTCTTGGGTGTATGGAGAACAAAAATCGAGGTATGGAACGATCATTTTGCAGCAGAAGCAGGACCCAAAACGTCGGAAGCAGGCCAACCGACACTGCGCTTTCTCAAAATTGCATCCAGAGGAGTACCCAGGCGTCGGACGCACCGAAACCGGCGCTGGGGTACCATTGAAAAAGAAATCACGTGAATATAGAGAGTTCACCCAGCATCGGACGCGGTGAAACCGGTGCTGGGTGCAAATATGTAAATGGGCAGAGAAGGTGACCCAGCGCCGGATGCCATGAAACCGGCGCTTGGTCCATTTGTAATAAAAAAAATAAAAAAAAATTATTTTTATTATTTAAAGAGCTGCGTAACCTAACCCTAGCTTTCTCTCTTTCGCGCAGCTCTCCTTCTCCTACAAAACGCACGCTTCCATCTCTCCGTCCGGCGTTTCCGTCTCTCCGTCCGGCCTTTCGCCATCTGATGTAAACGCGCGCATTTCGATATGGTTCGAGCGAAACAGTGGCGGCTCCGATTCTGTCACCTCCGAGATGATGATGTTCCTATGGAGGAACGATTGGAAGATATTAATATTATGTACTCAGCCGCATTTCCCATCTATAATCCTGTGGAAGGACTCTTCATCGTTGTTTTATCCATCAAGATATAACTCCTCCGTGTCTATTTAATTGGCAATTGATGCAAAGCTTGGGTCTTGAGGATAGAATTAAGAAATATTTAAAGAATTCAGGCTTTCTTCAATATGCTATGATGGAATTGCTGGTTATTCTCCGTTATTGGTTGAATTTTATTGCACAATGAATTTTGATGATGAATCCGATACTATGACACACAGTCTGTTGGGGAAATAGTATCTTTGTCACACCGTAAATACGAAGGGGGTGTTTGGATTTCCAACTTCAGTGCGTGGTGTACCTCGATCATTCGATGTCGAGATAGGCTTGGCGAGAATTATCGAGGTTTAACAATCGGTCGTCATTGAAATGCCGAAATGAATTTATTAAGGATGCGGCTTTGGCAATGGTACATAAATTCATCGCATTCAATGTTTTTGAAATGAGCAAGTCGACAAGGTCGATATTCTCGAGGTCTTCTTGCTCATATGTCTTGTGAAGAAGACAAAGGTTTGTCAGACATTCTTCATTTGGGATCACTTGCAGCTAGTTATTGGCGTGAAAAATGTCGACCAGACGGCGGCTGGATACCCGTCTTTAGAGGTCCCAAGGCACGTCGAGATATATTTATAATCTCCTCCAACTTGAACACATAGTTCCAGTATATGGCAAGTTAAGGGGTCGAACCAGAAGAGGCTGGTTGTGTTGTCACTCGAGTTGTCTGATTTGAGTGAAAGGTTGCCCGGAGGGCGAGGTGTTAATCGGTGACGGTCTCGATAGAAATGTCTTGTGAGATATATCTTGAGGAGAAAGTAAGCGAAACTAAACACTGGGTAAAGATATTAAATAACAAGTAGTTGGGCGAGGTCCCATGCGTTGAGATATTGGTCAAGGCGTCGGTCATAGGTTCAAGGATTTTCACCATGAGTGTATATAAGTGGTTAAAGGTACCGAGGGTAGATGCCCTTTTAGGTTGTCACGTACACAGGCCCGTGAAGCTTGCCGTAGATTTTAGGACTAAGTACAGAGGCCCCTACCTTTCCCCTTGCCAAGAAGGTCTCCAAGATAAGTTCTTCCGCCCAACAAATTTTACTCACTAGACAGCCCGACTAGCCTGGCCGGTCCAAGTGGCTCATGTACTGCCCAAGGCCGGCTACAATCACCCACCCACCCACACTTCCGGGCGAAGAGACTCGATGTCTTACTCCCTGTTGCTTATAGCTATCCCTCCCCCCAAGGCTACCGCCGAGTTAACGCCACAAGAAAGGAATAACATATGTATAAAGGCCCAGAGCTTGAAACACGCACTCAAGGCTCTAAGGACGCTTGAACCTCACGACTCTCATTCCCTTACCCACGTTCTAATTACCCCCTCATTTCGCACCCACTTTCACACTTCAAACACGCACCGAAACCTCCCACAGCCAAAGCACAAAACCTAACTTCCGTCCATGGGTGCACACTGCGTCCAAAGAAGAAACTCGACTGAACCAAGAAGCATGCATCCCGTATAAAAATTCGAGAGAAGCAGGTGGGCTTCGCGCCGTCAGAATTGGTCCGTCGTCGATGATGGCACTATGCACGAGTTCGGAGGAGGAAGCGCCCCTCTCACGCATTCATGTGGAGGTGCACGCGAAAAGAAAACCACACGAACAACTGAGAAGAGCCGGAGAAAAGAAAATCAACCCTCCAGCGGAAAAGAAAATGAAGGAGACTCTACCGCCTCCTCATAAAGACGCCGCACCCCTCTTACACGGTTTGCCGCATGAAACAAAAGTGTTGGAGGAGAGGAGGTTCTCAGGAGGAACTGGTGGCCTCGGAGAGGCAAGGGACGAGGACGACCCGGCGAAGATCAAGGAAGAAGGCGTCCTCAAATCCTTGAAAGACGGTCGCAAAGAAGATAAAGATGGATGCGCTCATGAGCGAGGGAAGGCCTTCGGTGAGCAGAGGAGCTCGTCAAATAAGGAGATGGTGGTGCCAGCTGTGGAACTGCACTCCTCGAGCAAGCGGGTGTCAAGGAGGACGTCGAGGCGGTTTAAGGGAATAGGATGGGGAAGTTTCGAATGGGATACCACGTATCGCACCAATGGTGAAGGAGTTTCTGGAGATCTTGACGCGACCCGACAAAGGGGTGCGGTGAGCATAGTTCACTCTCTCGGGCTGGAGAGAATTCTGGTTGATGAGCTCAACCAAGCTCTAAACATGGTGACATTGATGGAGGCCAAGGGCAGTCTTGAGGCGGCCGAGGTGGTACCAACTTTCTTGACGGAAAATGGTCGAGGATGCAGGAAAATTAATCGGAAAGGATGGCGCACGGTTGAATGCGTGTGGCGCAGAGAGGCCACCCTCAAGACCGGCCATGTAAGTGTGCCATCGGATCCTCTCTACAATATCTTTGGCAAGAAGGAAAGCGAGTAACCATGTCGAAGAGCAAGTTGTTCGTATCTGGCGATGCGAGGATGAGGCTCAACTGCATCGCCTGCAATCTTGCACATGAAGAGCATCATGGGCGAGAGCACGAGGCTCTCCTGCCACTTGCCGTCTAACTTTGCCAAGGAGAGCAGTACTCGGTCCCGACTTTGCCGTGACCCCGAAAGGGACACCTTTGACGGAAAGTACTCGAAGATCCGAGATTGTGGAGGGGCGGGGCAAGCTCATTCAACAAGATCTTGAGAGCGGTTGCTAAGCCGACGCTCGAGCAAAGGCAAGGCGGACCTTTAGCAAGACTGCCGGAGGTGACACTCAAACCGTCTCGTCGAATCGAGAGGCCCGAGATCGGACCGTCCGGCTCGATTTTAAGCCACAAGGATTCGGTATCCGCTGCATCCCCAAGCTTTCTCCTTGTTTTTGTTTTTTTTTTTTTTTGTTTCGTTTCGCTTTCGTTTCGTGTTTGTTTGTTGTGCGTTTGTGTGTTTATGTTTTTAGGGATCATACTCGGTCTAACACTTGCCTGACAACAAAGTGTGTGTAAGTCAGAACCCCTTTTTTTGTTGTGTGTGTTGACCGACATGTTGAGATGAGCATGATAATTATGATCTTGGCATAGGCCTTGTAATACATGTTTAGCTTGTTTCAATAAGGTTAGTATGTGGAAAGGCTGGCATGCACAGTGAGAAATTGAGCCTATATATCCTAAACCATTGCAAGCATGATTTCTATTACGTGTGATATTCGGATGTTTGACTTGGTTGTGCTAGAACTTCGCCGCTCTTGATCAAAGCCCATTGCTATAGTGCGGTGCTCTAGATGATTTAGGCTTTCTTTTAGCCATGGTCGACAATGAACATAAACCTAGATATATATGTCCTTTGCTAGCCTCTTTGAAATTTGTGTTTTCTTTTAAATTATCTTGTGCTCTTCACGACACAGGGATTGAGAGAAGAAGAATAGGGAGGGATATTACGTCTTGGGCATCGTAGGAAAAACACACTTAGATGCCTTGGCCTTCGTCAAGCATAATGAGCTTAAATTTAAAAAATTGGGTAAATGTACACCAATTCAAAATGTGTAGAAAAGAAAAGAAAAGGGGGAACAAATTTTAAAAAGTATAAAAAGAAAGAAGTTTCCCAAAAATATAAATGTGCTAGAGCAAGTAAGTATCTTGCCAGGAAATGGAAAACATTACGCCAGACCTAGTCAAAACGACCTTACCCAAGCTTAAATCCTTCATACTTAGGAAGCCACTCAACACAACCACAAGACCTAAGGATGACAACTTAGACCAAGCTATAAGGCGAAGATAGTGAGCGGCGACGCGATGTCCTTCATCAAGTCTCAGAGCGTGAAACCTTAAACCTGAAGTTTGAGTGCTTGGAGGAACCTCCACAAACTTCTTTGCCCAGATCTTGACTAACCTTGATACATATTGTATTAATCACCTATCGATTATCTTTGTCATGATTCATCTTATCCTTCTTTGGTTGTTGCGTGTGTGTTGTTTGTGTGTTTTTTCTTTTAGGCGAGGAATGCTTGCGGCTTGAGGACATAGTGGTTCAGTGTATGAGTGTGGCGAGCCGTTTTCATCTCTTTTGGGTAGTCCTTGCCAGAAAAGTAATTTTATGTGTGTTCTTTGTGTTTGTTTGTATGCGGAGGACACGCTTTGATATGCGGGTTGAGCGGGACCTTGGGCAAGATCGGGCCCTCCGATGAGAGGTAAATCCGAAATTACCTTGGCAAGGCATTCGACATCTTGCAGACACTGCATACCGCAGGGCTGAGCGATCAGCGGTGACGTGAAGCGAAGAATGTCGAGACAAGAAGAGAGTAAAGCGGACTAGAAGTGACAAAGGGAAGGGTAATCTCGGGATGCGGTGGGGGCGCAAACAAGGACTCGCGGACTTACGCAAATGGGAAGATTCGGAAGGTCTTCTACTCTTTCTATTTTGCCGTAAAGGAAAGGTCGACTGCGCCTGGATGAACAAACCCCGAGGCGAAGCCGGAGGAGCCCTTGTCGGGGTCGAGGCATGACCGACTATGCCCTCACCACTGTCCCTCGAGATATGTCCGACCAAGACAAGGAGGATGCACTTAGGCTCCCAAAATAATTCTAACTCCATAGAATTCACAACATACACACGGTTGGAGTAAAAGCATCGATCCAAATTCTCTCTACACTTATCTCTTTATTTCTATCTTTCATGAGTGATTGGTGAGGAAGAAACAAGTCCTACAAAAACATTTATATTATGTATTTGGTTATCTCTTGAGAACCTTGCAGAGAATGCTTTTCGTTCGTTTGATTTTCATCCAGTATGGTTTCAATTATGTTCTTGTTTATTGCTCTTATGTTATATCGATTATGTGTGAGTAGTCGGTTTGGTTGGGCTCGGGGTGAAACACGTTCGATCAGTCGT